>CAJUYI010003006.1:0-12445 GCA_910591695.1 Galerucella pusilla | reverse complement strand
AAACTTAAGAAAAAACAAGAAAACCCAGGCCCAAACCCGGTTGATCAAAGTGTAACTATGTATAAAAATATCAGAAAATAAGAAATGGAAAAATAAAAAAAAACAGAAAAACCCAGGCACAAACCCGGTTGATCACAGTGTAACTATGTATAAAAATATCAGAAAAAAAGAAATAGAAAACTAAAAAAAAGAAACTCATGCCCAAACCCGGTTGATCAAAGTGTAACTTTGTATAAAAATATCAGAAAATAAGAAATAGAAAACTATTGGGTTTTTCCAAATATTGGTGGATAAATTATTACGATAAGAGTTATTTCATGACTCGACCTACTTGCACTTCTTAGCGCCGAAAATACATGTCGGATTATCTACCCTTCTTGGTCAGACAGGTAAAGAAGGATGGTTAGCGCCTAAATTACACCCGCTGAAATGGTTTGTGCTAAATGTGTAGTAGAATACCAGCAGTGATAAAAAAGCGATACGGACAACATCTTTTAATAACACGTGCTGTGAAACAAGGACGTGCAATCAAAAGGTGTCTTATACAGATTGCGAAAAAGCTTATCGAACCGTGCTGATAACACAAGTACGACAAGGAAATTATCAGAGAAAGTATAATTGTGCGCTCGCATCGAGGCGTGTACTTAGTTCCAGAGGCTGGCCGAATGTTAATTGCCCCACTATTAACCGCTGTTAGCAGAAGCGCAAATTAATTTGTACAAATGATATTTTTGTCTCGTTACCGTTGATTTTGTTTTCGAGCTCATGCACTATTAGGTAAAACTAAACACTTTCAACCGACAACATTGTCCTTTACACTAGTTGGTGGTATTCAGTATGTTTCCAGCATGGAAGGAGTGAGGGTTTTGAAAAAATAAAAAAATTCAATCGTTATTACGTAACCTGTACATCTTAAAATTCATTTTTGTCAACTTGATCGTTTCTGACCAAGTTGACAATTAATTTCTAACTACAATAGGATATTATTTTAGCCATTGTAACTTGAAAATGAAACAGTATTTCTTCAGAGAACCATAATTAATAAACTAAAAATCCCTTCCATTAATAAATTGAATTGAAAAAATAAAATAAGTAGGTACCTACACCTATTCTAAACATAAAATATAAACTTCTTGAAAAAATTAAAATAAAAATCCATGCGAAAGGTAAACATCATTTTAATGAATTAAGTGCTCAAATAAACCAATCCAATGGGGCAATCAACATTCGGGCAGCCTCTGGAACTAAGTACACGCCTCGATGCTCGCGCACAATTATTCTTTCTCTCTCTTTCAAGTGTTTTTCTCATATTTTCCTTGTCGCACTTGTGTAAATCGCATGGCTCGAATAGACTTTTCGCAATCTGTATACCTATCGCCTCTGTAAAATAACCATTTTCAAAAATCTATTTTGTCGAATAATTAAAATCTTATGATATGACTTAAGTTGAAGTGAATGCTGCTGGGACATTATTTTTACAAATTTGACCAAAAAACTTTATTGCTTCGTTACCAATAGTCGAAACATTGATAAAAGATTCATATTTTCAAACGTTTACAACAGTTTAATCACTAGAAACGTCCCACAAAATTTTTAAAACCGCGACCATTAAAAAACACTTCAATGTTGCTATAAAAAAGTGTTTTGTAATAATAATGTCTATGAATAATATTAAAAAACCAGTTTTTAATGTTTAAAATAGCCAAACGAACTTTTTGACCTGCGTCTCTAAAAATATCAAAGAAGCTTGTTAAAAAAATGTCTTTGTCTAATCTCATTTTATAGATGCAACTAAAATAATGTTCCTCTACGCTTTAAACTTGGCATAAACGGATTTTTGGTTAAGTAGAGGCACTCATATAGATAGACAAATTTGGGCTACGAAGGAAATTCCAAAAATAATAACAACCCTCCTTACAGATCTTGAATAATTTCTTAAAATCAACCAGTTATTTTCGATAATTTCCATTAATGCCCAAGCAAGGTCCCGTTGACCGTTAATGTTGATATTTCTTAACATCTCAATGGCGAATGAAGATCTAACTACATTGGACAGGCGCATACTAAGTTGCGTTAAGAACTAAAGAACACCTTCACTAACCGGGTCAATAGGACTATGATATCCAATATTTTGGAACAAAATTAAACCACATTTAATTCCTTCGCAGTTAGGTACATAATTATAACTTTCAATTTTATATTAATCAGCAAATTTCACTAATAGGTATAAAATTATATGGCTAATTGAATGAAAAGTTTATTTCAAAAACCAAATTCAGTTTCATTGACCAAAAAGACTATAAATTCTTCTCTTTATGCGATTAAAATGTCGATCTTTTGAGCAGTTTACTAAATATTTAATTTTATTTTAATGGGAATTGAAACTGAATTATTGCTACTTTATCTCAACGCTTCGACAAAAAAATTCGACAAGACAATCAACGGGGATATTTCCAATATTGAGAATAAAAAATTGTAAAACTTTCCCCAGTAAATGTATTCTTCGAAAAGTTTTGTGAATATAAAAATATTTTGTGTAATGACATTTTTATAGTATGATAGCTAACCGATCTTTCTTATAACATCTACAACGGATCTTTTTTTTCAAATTCTTAAATCACGAAAAAATAAAATGTGGATTATTTAATATTGTTAATTTTATAAGATGTCACAATAAATAGTTCTACTTAACTAGGTGATCTATTTACATTAATATATATATATTTATATAAATTTCTCTATTAAAAATATTATAAATATACTCTCTTAAGTAGGAAACAAAAATAATAGTTTAAAACTTATTACTAAGGCGTTTCTAGGTGCTGATAAAATGTGTGTGTCCTTCTTGAGATTTGATCCTTAATGTTTTCATCTATCAATAATATAAAGTAATGAAACAAACTGACGTAGCTTCTATAAAATATTAATAATAATAAAAAATTGGTGTGGGAAAGTAGACATGTAAAAAAAATGTATGGTTGACTAAAATATTCCGAATATACCACACAAAACCAAATTTTTACGTTGATATATTCAAAATATTTCAATTTACTTCCAAAAAAAGTAATATTTGAGCCTCTTTCATTTCAGTTTGCACCATTACTTAAAAACCACCCTATATAAGACCATCTACAAGCATATTGACAGTTTCGGTTTTTAGTTTCCTCAGATGTTCGTTTCTATACGAGAATAGCTTTAATTTGAATGATGGGAGAGGAAATATAAAACTGTGTACTCCAAACTAAGAGGCACTGTAAACAAGTAGGTACACGAGGCATGCACGTGAACAAAAATATCGTCTTTCCTAAATGTTTTACTGTTGTTTTTCCAATCAGGGTGTCTTTTTCGTAAATCACGTGGCTACCAAGCCCTGTGTCTTTATTTGAGTTGATGCCTCTTACATTTGAATCAACCTCAATTTTTGTAATATAACAAATTCTATAAAATGTCAAGTTAAAGTTAAATTCATTTTCCGCGCGGTGTTTACACAACTTACCAAATGAAAAATTCTAACAATAATTGAATTTTCAGAATCGCATTATCTAGTACTATGTAAATATTTTTATATGCACATATTTCTTGTGATTACATTATTTGATTTACCTAGTTTAATTTGCATTTTAAAATAACAAATGAAAATATCGCAAAGCTGTTGTCAGACTCCAAATGAAAGAGGGAGTTAAGAAACTAGAGACTAAAGCATATTAAAGGGATCGGAGGACCTCAGATTTGATCGAATGATTATTTTTAAACCTGGAAAATGTGATTGGGTGACATGTATCACCAAGATGTCATTTTTTGAATGGTTGTAAGTGGCATTATTGTATAATGTAAAAAAGCTATGAGTGACATGTGACATTCAATCGACCGATATTGGATATGTTGAGTACACACGCCAAGTCCAGGGTTGAGATAGTGCTGCAAAAGAGCGTTAGAAACAACTATTTCATGGAAGAAGTTTGAAAAAAAGATGAAGTTGGAGCATACACTCTATCCAAATTTTATTTACGTTCCGTCAAAACAATATCCTGCATGTTCTCGCTTATATTGTGTGTAAATAGAAATAGAATAAGTATACACTGTCCACTTAAGTTCGCACCATATGGGAAACTCTTTTATTATCAATTTTAGGAAAAAAACTTATTCCTCATAAAAATTTCTGCATGCTCTAAAATCTGAAATACAATTATCAGATATCAATTTTTTCCAGTATTATACGAGGTTTCTCAAAAAATATGAACTTTACTCAGGAGTAAAGTACCTTTAAATTTGACAATATCAAAAAATAGTATTGAAAAAAGTTGATCAGAACTGAAAACTACGTACATATATGCAATTGCATCCATTTACATTGAAAAAAAGGTTTTGTGCTTGTTTAATATTGTTTATATTTTCTTGATAACGCTACCATATTTGCGTAAAATTCTAACGCGTTCTGACAGTTACTGCCAGACATTTGTAGCTTTCAAACATTCATTCGTTTCTCAGAGCATCCTATATTACACGTAACTACAGTAAAAGTTGCATTGTTATTGTATTTAGAAGTACATTTCAAAAAATAATACATTTTTTCCATATACCAGTCACCAGTCACCAGTCACGTAGCTATGGCTTTTACATGGGGAGGGTTTTGGTTTTTTTCATCTGATAGGTTTAGAAGGTGCCACGACCTAAAGCAATTTTTCAAGTTCAAGAAATAATGTTTTTTTTAATTATTTGTTTGACTTGGCTTAACATAAACCAAAACTAACTTTGGGCTGCAACTTACATATCGGAATGTTTTAGACATTTTTAAAGAATACTTCAATAATAATTATGATTTACTTATTGGAAAAAATCATGTTTACAAACGATTTAATTTTAAACATGTTGATGATTTTGAACTCACAATATAAAACATCACATTGGCAATATTCCATATTGAATGGATAGTATATACGTAGTTTTGGTAAGTTGCCGGGACGCTGAATTATTTTGATGAAAATTGTAATTATCTTTGAAAACTTAATTGTTGTAAATTGGAGCTGAACTTTTCATAGGTAAGTGAGGTTATGTTATTATTAGCCTGTAGTGAACCAAACAACCAGTTAAATTGTTTTAGTTTAAATAAAAGCTATCAAAACAACGCTATATACTTTTATTCTGTTTCAAAATGCAGCCTGTCAAAATATAACTACTCCTCTCCCAAAGAATAAACTTGAACCAATTGTTATTTATTTGAAAACTAAGTAGCAAATCTCTTACAAAATAATCATGGACACTCACAGCATGCAGTTTTTTAACATAAAAATCTCTTTGACGTACCTCTTAACGTATTATACAAATATGTATATAAATATTAATATCTATGAAAACTATTTGTATATGATTATTGCTATATATTTCCTGTGGTAAACAACGTAAATTTCTCTAAAAAACACAACATAAAAGGAACATACGACTTTGCAGGACAATGGGTTGTTTATTTGCGGCTTATATCCAAACACCCAGTACTACCGCAACCAAAAATATTAATAGCCGAGAAAAATTTATAAAATTTGTACCATTAGCAACTGATTTGAATAAAATGTTAAGTAAAGAGAAAGAAATTGGCTTTTACACGTATTATTTCTAAAATTTGAACCGGTTGTCAAAAAAAAATGTACCAAAAATTATTGAAATACATTTTAATTTGTACTTTGCATCATTTTTTAGACACAATGAATTTATTTATTACCATTGAAGGTTAGTGACCTTAATTTGCATATTTTTTTAGATCACATCCTAGCCTGAGGACGAAACGAAACTTGAAAAAGAATCGACATGCCGCTGCCAGTAAAACTATTTTTTATACGAATAGAAATATCAATTTTTTACAAAAAATTGATCCGTTTGGTGTAAGGAAGAGTGACTTTGTGTCATTATAGTGTTCGTGTGCTTTTATAAGAGTCATGTTTTTACAAAGAACATAGTGACACAAACATTTTAGATCTCAATAGTCCTCTACTAGCGCGCACTGTCTAAATCCGGCATCACACGGTGCGTGAAATGACGAGCAATCTTAAGGCAAGCCTACCAGTGACGGCGTTGAGATTTTTTCGTGTTAAGATGTCGTAATTTTCGTTGTCATGTGTAGAATAAATGATCTAATAAATAGGGATGGGTCTCATCTGGCTAGTGCAGCCCGACTATAGATGTTTTTTCATTAAGTAGTCTTCACGTATTTGGATATTTGCCGCAAACAAACGGTTGTGGTGTGGCAACGGTTACCGCTACTATTTTAATCGGCAAATCTGGTCAGTGAACAATGACAATCTGTATATATTATTTATATAGTCAACCATCCATACCACTTATCCCTGCACTCTAATACTGCAAAGGTACACTATTCCGTCAGAATTCAGAATAGATGATCCAAGGTTGTGGTAAGAATAAGTTTTTTTTAAATCATTGGAAAATCCTCTTTTTGAATAATTTTCCACTGGATATAAGAGTACAATACACATGTGTAAGTAGTAGTTGATTTTCTGCAGCAAAAGTATTCTCAGATGAATAGGAGGTCAAGTGAAAAGTATAAAATTCACTTTTAATTCATATTACATCTTACAAAAAGCTCTTCTGGTCTATGAGATTAAATGAGGTATCTAAATACAAATATGAAAGTAAATTGCACATATGTGGAGAGTTGGAGAAAGGAAAAAATTGCAAAAAAACTTATTATTTCTGGAATAAGGTTCTAGGAAATATTGAAAGAGTGGTGCTATATATTTTCCTTGTTTTAGAACGGCTCAATGGGTAACAGATATTTGAAATGTGGATTCAATTACTCAATTCAGAATTGCTTGAACTTTTACTATCCATTTAGTAACAACATTAAAGCACAACCCACAACAAACGGTTTTTTTGTCTTTCATTACATTTTTGTGATATTCACATAATTTAAAAAAAACTTACACTTACCACGTTTCCATTGGTCTGTGTGGAATGAATGTCAAACAGGCAGAAGTTCGTCAAATTACTACTGACAGAAATATGTTTGCGTTTCTTTTGACAATGAATTTATTAAATACGTTTTATGTACTATTTTATACAGGATATTGCTTTCCATTACTTAATGCACCCATTATGATATGTTTATGAATTCGGTTTCTGCTTTTATTTGATTAATTTTATCACCAATATTTCTAAAGCTTAAATATTCAATGTGTATCTATGTACATTTTTATGATCTAAAAGTGTACAAGATCAAATAATTCGGATAAAAATTATAAGTTTATTATAAGTACCTACCTACATTTTGGCAATTTAAATATTCTGTTTAATAATTGAACTGCGATGTGAAGGATTTTAATTCAATTAAAACAAATTGATAATCTCTTTCAATTATTTTATTTTTAAGAGGCGAAATAGTGAATTATTGAATTGAATTGAATATTCAAACTTATAAAATATAGTAGGTAAGGTTTTTTTTCCGTTAATTCTCGTCAAAAGAAATACAAAACATCAACAATCAAAAGGTCGGGAGTCGAAACCTTTTTTCAAGAACTACTTACTAGTAAAGTACCATTTAAATAAAAAAAGGTAATAATACTATCACAGCTCTCACATCTCGCAAAACATAGCTCTTAGTTTTTTTCCAACAAAAAAATCTCAGGATTGCCTGACCAGAGCAAAACACTGCACTGATTGCTTCGACGCGAAATAAGTGAACCTTCCTGTAGGTTTTTTACCATTTTTAAGCGGCTATAAATGTATTGCTTTAAGTTAAATTCAAGGGAAGAGGAATTTTGATAGTATATCAAAACAATGTTGAACGTGTAAGAGTGACACGACGTAAATTTCCAGCTTCAAATAGAATTTTATGGTATTTTATAAATTATTAAGGTAGGAGCGCACCGTACGGTACGGGATTAAAATGGCTGAAGAATATTCTCAATAAACTTTTTCAGTGGATGAAAAAGGGAAACCTATTTAAACAAACCGCACTTTAAAAGGATTAATAAGAAAAATTATGTTTCTATTATTAAATAAAAGCTTTAATTCCAGTGATTTGCAATAAAAAACGTATTTCATCAACCTTCTAATTGAAATTTGGTGATTCGCCAAAAAATAAGGACAAACACCACCAAATAGCTTTCCAATTTCAAGATATTTGCAGTTAAGGCCGCCTGACGTGCAATGCAATGCAAGAAGCAAGATTTCTTGATCAAAGCATGCGCAGTTCAGACCCAGCTGCAATTCTATGCAATTGCAGCTAACTCCAATCGAATTATACCCATCAGATGATTGTGGTGACTGATGTTCTGTCATTTGTAATTTGATAGCCAAGAGTGATTCATTTAGTTTTTTTCTCTGAGCTATTCTCACTTTCGCTCCCTTCATGTCAAATAATAATAAACTTTATCTATTACGTTGCAATACATTATTTATTGGGGTTATAATAGACTTTTATTTCCTACTATTGGTTGGGTTGCAATGAAAGAGACTTGCAAGATTCATCATTTGCAATATACTGACCTTGCAAGAAACTGCTGCAATTGCACCTTTAAAACTAATTAAAAAAAAACATTCAACATTATTTTTCCATCAATCGTCATCCTTAATAGGAAATAGGATAGGTAACTAGAGCAACTTCAGGAAGGTTCACTTTAACTCAGGAAACCTACATGGATGTGGTGATATCTATATAATACAAAAATGACGACACATAATTTAATGTGGACTCTCCTCTTCGGTATCCAACTGGTTAGGAGACAGGAACTTACGAACGTACTTGGGATAATGCGTCTTTTCGTGCGCTTTCAGAATGGTCGACCGCGAAAATGTTTTACCACACAAAGCACACCTAAACGGTCGTTCACCGGTATGAACACGACAATGGTCCTTCATATGGTGTCGAAGTTTAAACGCCTTACCACAAAACTCGCACTTAAAAGGTCGATCGCCTGTATGAACAGGAAGATGAGTAATAAGAGAACTAACATCTGGAAAAGATTTTCCGCAGAATTTGCAAAGCACCACACCACTAGCTCCGCTGCCCAATGCCGCTACGGCGGCTTCTTTAATGTCCAAGTCCATAGGAGTAGGGGGTTGATCGGTGGGATCAGGTGGTTCGTGAGGTGTTGCTGATAACCGTCCAGTAAAGTCCATGAAGCCTAAAGGTTCTGGTATATTCAGAGGACTTACATGAAGCCTTTGTTCTCGGTACTTCAACGTTTCCAAACTGTGACTTAATATATGTCTAGTGAGCTTACTCTGATGGGGGAAGGAATTGCCACAATACATGCATGGATACATTCTCGGAGATCCGTCGCCAGTTTCTTGCTCCTGCAACCAAACAAAAGAACAATCAACTTCTTGGAGGTGCCTCTAGAGGTAGTGGAAGATTCTGTGCGGGCCGTCACAAGAAGTTGACGTTCATTTTTGTTTGGCTGAGGGAAGCAAAAAGTGTGCCACCAAAAAAAATCATAAAGCTTCGTGAGTCTCCAATTTTTTGTTTTTAGAAAATATTGTTGTGGAGCTGGAAGCGTATTCTAATACTTTTTAGCCAAAATGATTGTCAACTTCTTGACGGCACACGGCATTACATCTTTAAATATTCGCTTTGCTTTATTTTAAAGATTAATGAAAAAGAAAATAAGGTAATTTTATACAGAGTAAGTTTTTATACAAAATAAATAGCAATAATGAAAATCATACAACAAAAATAAATATAACAGGTACAAATAAAACCGAACGAATACAGCATGCAGCCTCGGACAAGTTTTTGAGAGGGTAATGTTACAATGTAGAGTACGACCAAAAATATAGTGGTCACCTTATGGTTTGGCAAACTTATCTGAATCTGTGAAAGGAATGCGGCTTAATACACTGAAGTGCTGAGTATGTTTCGATAATAATTAGAAAATAGACTGGACTTTAGATTACCAAAATTGTATCTTAAACTTCAGTTCTTCAGGGTGAAAGTTTCATTGGATTGTGTCTATTATCATTATTTTTTCAATTTCTTAATATTAAAAGGTGAACACTTCAAAATATGATAGGCAAAAACCATATTACCGCGTCTTCAATTCAATTGGTTAAATTTATCGAATGGCCCCGTTACTATGCAACCACCTGATTGATCATTGGTGAGCACATGCGTGTGCTCTTTCCTTTCACTCTAACTAATGACTGATATTGATTATCCAGTAGCACTTTTCAATTTTATTTGGCCTCTTAAACTTTTGTGTTTAGTATAAAAAAACTATTTTGTGATTTTGAATAGTGCGCGGAAAGAAAAAATATTTCGGAAGTGTTTATATTGCCAGAAGCTTTATTGAACTTCCAACGAAGGATGGATATCATGCCATGGGAGGACACACAATGGGCTCGTTTACTAAAATTTTTAAATCACTTTTATCTATCGTAAAACAAAGTACCTACTAAGGATAAAAATATGATTCTTAAAATTTCATGTAAATAGAATATGTCGTTCTTCTAATACAACCAATTAACAAGACAAAGGGGGAAGACTATCATCGCATATGGAAATTAATATGTGCTTCTGACTGTAACGTGCTTCTGACTGTAACGTGCCTAAAAAAAATTGGAATTTTCTTAACTGCAGACTGCCCAATTATTTGAGCTTCTCCAGATACTATTTATGATGAGTGTTTGGTGGAAATTAAATCACCAATGTTGAAAAGAACAAGAAAAACTTATTTTTATGGAACAGGTAATATTGGTTCCAAATGTTTACATCAGATTCAGATGCACATGCACCTCACTGGTGAAAAAGCGATATTTGTTAGAGCTCATCCGGATTTTGAATCAATTGAAATAATTTCTTTTGAAACATAAAATATACGCCAGTTTTGTTGATGATCTACTGAAAAAGATTACCTACCTGTTTTTTGGAAAAAAAATTTAATAAAATTTAATTTTTGAAGAGCTGATATATTATTTTATTGAATAATTTTAAACATTAATAACACCACAAGCTATAAGAACAACATTATCCACGTATTTTGGAAAATTTAGATTGTGTGTGGTTTTCAATAACCCTCTCAATATGGATTCACAACGTACTTTATAAGGTAATTTATAACGATTCTGTACTTCTGATTGAAAAAAAATGAAATCTTAAAAATACCCAAACAAACTATGTTGACTTATCAGTAAATGCTTTTTATGCTTTTCTGCCACTGCTTCCGTTTTTTTACATCCTTATTAATTGAAATAAATATTTTGTTAGATGTTTTAATCGTAGTATTTTTACATTCTGGGACCGCACAATATTTATAGCTTTTACTCTGGTTCTGGTCCATTGTGTCGAATAGTTTAAATGATTTCTAAACTTTCTAATTTCACAAACACAACACTGTTTAGAGTTTGCTAAAACGTATAATAAAAAATAATAAGCATATAAGCAAGCAAATTACTGTTACTAGCTAAGTAGTCATCTAACCGAAAACCGATTGGCGCGGTATCCGCTATCTGAAGGATAGATTTCATATGCCATGATGTTATGCCTGAAATTCGGAGAGGAGCGCTGTTTGATGTTTATAATTTTTATAAGCGACTTAGGAGTCTCGTTGACGTCTAATTTTTTGCACAGAGCCTCAAAATGATATGCTTTTCCTAATGGTAAAATAAAAAAAATATGTAAATGAGCCCATTCAAGCAATTAGAATTTGGATTAATTGGCGATAAAACCTGTGTATTTTGGCTCGTTCTGTGAGTCAGTTGGTTGTCAGACTTTGTAGAACAATGTCAATCTAATTTATATTCTATTTTAGTAATAAAAACTTTACGAATAGCACATGGCGCAGTCAGTAGACTGTCTCTGAATTGACTTAAATAATAATTAAAATTCCAGACGAAGAAAAAAACAATCAACTAAAGTCAAGAGCAACAGACTCAGTGCACAGAGAGATCGATTGAATAGTTGCTTGGTTAAAACAGACGGAAATCGAAAAAAATATACCTTATCTCTTGCTCCCCGCATTCCACACTTAACAACACTACAAAAGATGGTATTTTAGATTATTTTAAGAACTTATTACTAATTAAAGACTATTATCCGTTCTTTACCAGTAAACAATGAAAACTAAATAGGATATGACATGTGCCCTCCAGAACAAAATGGCCGAAATATCAGTGACATCATTCTGGAATTACATACATTGAATTTTGGTTGAAATAATAAATAAATTCATTGATTGTACATTATTAAGAAACATAACTCACCGAATCTTGCGGATTTCTTGAAAACTCTGAAGGACTTATTGGAGGCTTTTTATCTTCTCCTCCTCCCCAATCGACTTCTTTTTTAAGACTCTGTAATCCAAAAAAATTTAGGTTATAAAATGCAGTTATTGAATTTATTCAGTTACAAATTGAATTATTCAAATAAATGAACTTACCAGAGGCACTTGTTGGACTGGAGGCAAATTCGAAGGACCTGGGAGAGGTTCGCAGTTAA
>CAJUYI010003005.1:0-26350 GCA_910591695.1 Galerucella pusilla | reverse complement strand
TCTCCATGAACATTGGCACTCTCCCCTGTTGCGGTCCGGAGTCGCAGCCTCGTTGGCAGAAGCTTCTTAGATTTTATTATCTCTGGCCGTATAATGGTTCTAGTTGCTCCAGTATCCACCAGCAGAGTATATTTCCTTCCATTAACTTCGCCATCCACATATACACTGTCATTACGGCTATCAGTATGAGAGGGTTTTCCTGGGACTGAGGTTCATGGTTTGCCGGAGTCCTAGGGCGCTTACACGAGCTGCGTACATGCCCTAGCTCGCCACAATTCCTGCATCTAATCTTTCTCGGCTTTCGTTCTACCATGCTTTTTATCAAGTTGACTAACTGGTCAAATTTATCTTCGTCACCCTCTTCTTGAACGGTCCTAACTTTGTTATATCCTGACGCCTT
Source organism: Galerucella pusilla (assembly GCA_910591695.1). Classification (NCBI taxonomy): domain Eukaryota; kingdom Metazoa; phylum Arthropoda; class Insecta; order Coleoptera; family Chrysomelidae; genus Galerucella; species Galerucella pusilla. The sequence goes on along the minus strand of CAJUYI010003005.1, from coordinate 25,950 downwards.
CGTGGCCGCTTCATATTCAAGAGCAGCAGTCAATGCATCGACCAATGTTTTGGAATGGGCTAAACGAAGCGTCCTCTGCATATCAGGGTCACGTAAGCCATCGATAAAGGCCTGGATGCCTAGACATTCCATCATGTTTTCTGGTGCTGATGGATAAGCAAATCGGACTAGTCGGGCGATATCCACTTCATACTCTTGAAGGGTTTCATCACGTCACTGCCTTCGATTCTGAGATTGATACAAGTGTTCTAGATGTTCATGACCATATCGCATGTCCAACCTCTTCTTCAGCTGCTCGAAGTCATCCGTTTCTTCAAGAGGTATCATCTGAAGCACATCCAACGCATCTCCCCGAAGCGCGATGGTCAAGTTCACTGCCTTCTCTCTAGCGGCTGCTTCAAACTGCTTAACATAGTTGGTCCACGACATCTTTCCGTCGAACGTTGGGGCCTTGACTCGAGCAAAACTGCCAATATCTTCTATCTTGGGAGTGCTTCTGGCTTGCAGGGTTTTATTTGCTCGATCTTCTTTTCTTCTGCTGGCATGTCTTGTGTTCTTGATTCTGCCATTTTTCTCTCTAACTCCTGAATTTTCTTTTCCATTGTTGTCATTTGATTCTCAATATCTGATTTTAGGGACGAAATTTTATTTTCAACTTTATTGTCGACAGCGGCAATATCATTTTTTATTGACAAAATATCAGCGGAAATATCGTCCTTTATAGTAGAAATCTTTTCGTTCATGGAGGAAATGTTAGCAGAAATCTTCTCGTCCATGGAAGAGATGTTAGCGGAAATATCGTCCTTCATGGAAGAAATCTTCTCGTCCATATTGGCAGAAATATCGTCCTTCATATGGTAGAAATCTTCTCGTCCATATTAGCAGAAATATCGTCCTTCATAGCAGATATTGACGAGATTATGGTGGAGGACTCGTCATTGAATAAGAATGTTTCTGGATCCAAGTCATCACTTTCCAGTGCTATTTTCAGTCTTTCAACTAATTCACTCTTCTTCCGGACGTTTCCAGCTCGCGATTTTCTAATTCTGCTTTTAGTTCCGTCACTTTCAGGTCACATAGTCTCTCAGCCATTTTTACATAATTATTTATTTATATTACCCCACACCTGACACCAATGTAATGTTTCTCTTATTTATTTAAACTGTTTTTACCGTGGGATAAAATTATACACTCACTATGATTAATTACTATTGATTTATTAAAGAAACACTTACACACTATAATAAATTTAATTTATATACACAGTAGTGTCTATGAATTTATCTACACTCGGTATAATAATTGTCCTGATTTATCTTCAACACTATTTATATTCACTTTCTGTTCACTCACTGTATACTGAAACTGTTTTCCGATTCACTGTATACTGAACAACTTCTCCAATCAACTCGAAAACCCGCGTATATATAGTCCCCCGAATCTCTAGAGCTTTCTTGAATCTTGAAGCTTCTACGCTGTTTGAGAACAGTCTCGAACATTACCTGTTCGAGAACCTTTCTAGAAAGGTCGCATTCATAGTATGCGACAGGACCGGCTTCTGAATGACTGAGTTCGTAACAGTAGGTACTGTAAATGGATAATATTTTGAGAAAATATTAATTTTATTATTTCTTACCATATTAGCGAGAAAGTATGCTTGTCCACATGCGACAGCTATAGAGGATGTTATTTGAGACATTGCAATCCAGCTGAACAGACTGTTTATTTTCTTAATCAATCTGAAACAAATAGTGAATAGTTATGTAGACATTTATTATAACAAAGACATCCGTATGAAATAACAAGATATAATAGCCCGGGAGCCGGTGATAGTTTTGGCGACCAATTTCAACCCCGACCATAATTTGTTGACTGATTGATTTAATTGTGCTCTAAAGCAGCGGTCCGCAAACTTTCTGATATTGCTACCTCAAAATTAAAAAGAGTTATGAGTGATCCCAGAAAAAAAATCACTAAGTTCACAAGTGCAAAGGTTGGCTCAGGTAACGAAGTTAGTTGTTTTTATTTCGTAAATTATTTATATTGAAGAGTTTATTTATTTTGGAAAGTAATATTAGAGCAAACTAGAAAATATGCATTTAACATACGAGTAATATTTATGATGGCATTAAATGAGACAAGCAATTATTATTTTAATATTTTATTTAAAAAAGGTACACATACGTAACTTTACAAACCAATGTGAACCTTGTGCTTGCACACTTGCAGTCAGTATATTAATTCTTGGTGTTATATTAGGTATCAGAAACAGACACCCTCAAATTAGGTTCTATGTTAAGTCTGGAGCGATATTTTGTTTTTATAGCAGTTAATGTGGAGGAATCTGTCACGCAAAGGTATGTAGATGTGAATGGCAGCAATTTCAGCAGAGATGTTTTGAATAACAGTGGATATTCCTTTTTCGTTATTATCCAGAACTTGGATAGATCCGTGGTTTTGAAAATAGATCGAAGGCTTTCATCGGACATTAAATTGATCAGCTGCTCCTTTTCTTTTAAGTTCATCTTCACAGTGTTAAGATCACAAGTGAATAGATTAATTCATCCATTGGTCGCTGTGTGACGTATCTGGGAATCTTATTTCTAAGTCTTGCTTAAGGTTTGTAAGATGCATCATGATTTTGGTTTTAATTTCTTCTTCGAGCTTTATATTGTTTTCTTCAGAAAATTTTCCAAACATGCAAACATCCCGTAGTTTTCAGCACTGATTTCGTCTATCCACAAACTTATTTTCCTACAAAAAGCTTTTATTTTGTTAGCTGAAATCAATACATTATTTGTACTATTCCCTTGCAATCGTTAAGTTTTTCAAAAATATCTGTTGCCAGCCAATTTTCATTCAAGAAATATTCCGCTAGCTTTGGTTCCCGTTCAAGTAGAAATATTCTGATTTCATCTTTGAGATCAAATACACGTCGGAGTATTTTTCCTAACGATAACCACCTGACCTCCGTATGTAACAGTACATTTTCGTATTCTGATCCCATTTCACGACACATTATTTTGAAAAGGCGACTGTTTAATGCGCGAGCTTTAATAAAATTTATTATTTTTACGACTTGCTCCAACACTTTATTTACATCTGGCTGCAAACGTTTTGCTGCAAGGGCTTCACGGTGAATCATAAAGTGAACAAAGCCTACGTGAGGTGTAATTTCAGTTACTTTTGTTTTGGAGCCGGTCAATGCAGCTGCGCTGTCTTTACACACAGATACACAATATTCCCACTTTATGTCATGGAGTTTAAAAAAGGTATTCACTGCATTAAAAATTGCTTCACCGCATGTTCTTCCTTCTAATCCCTGACATAATAACAAATCTTCGCATATGTCGTTTTCATATCGGTATCGGGAAAATATCAGAGGTTTAGCTACATTAGCTACATCAGTGCTTTCATCCAGCAGAATAGCATAATAGGGACTCCCTTTCACGCGATCTATAAGTTGTATTTTGATATCATCAGCAAGTGTCAACAGTGTCACTTGATAGTGGAATTGTTTTCAGTACATTGGCATACTTTTCTCCTTGCATGATCGAAACCATTTTTATTGCAGCTGGCAAAATGAGCGTCTTACCAACATTGTGAGGTTTTTAAGCTTTGTCAATCAAAAAAGAAACCTCGGAAGATGCTTGTAACGCTTTTTGGTTAACTGTTGTGTATTTTTGGAAATCAACCTGCTGTGACGTTAGTTTGGTGGCAAGTCGTTTAAAATATGATTAATCTTTATTCTTTTAACTGTGGATGCTTAGTTTCTAGGTGACTTTTCAGTTTGGCTGGCTTCATGCTCTCATTTGCCAAAACCTCCGAACAAACAACGCACTGTGTACGTTGTTCAAAATTCAACACTCTACATTTAACAGACAAACTGGATGTACGATTCTTTAAAAATGCGTTGGTGCTTCCTAGTTGTCTCCGATGTACCTAGCTGTTGCTTGTTTAGTTGAAGTTGAAGCGTCACTCTCTGTATCGATGTGTAAGGTAGATGTGGCTGTTGAACTACAATCATCGCTGTTATGACTAATAGTAATAGAAGTGGAACTAGATGCTGCTCTGCTGCCATCGATAGTAATAACACTACTAGTACTTCCGCCACCTGCATCTTTAGATGTGCGTTTTATTAGCCACTTATCCATTGTTAACTGCAATAATAAATACGTATTAATAAATAAAAAATGTATTCCAGATTAATATTAGAGTTTTCGTCATATGCTCGCGTGGCAACAGGATTTACTTCAAATTTATTTTTAACGAAGCACAAATAGGCAAGCAAAAAAATACATAGGTGAAGCGTAAAAAAGATTTATCTAATTCCGCTATCAAATGTGACACTTTTCGTCACTCCTTGACGTTGGGTAACGTCACATTTTTCATAACCTTCATATATCAGTTATGAAAAGTAGTTATGTAAAAACTTTACGTAACTGTTTCAAAATAGAGATACCACATGAGTTTCAAAGAATAATATATTAATTAGGTAGGTACTGTCAAAACTGACAATTATTTCATTATTTAAACTGTACAATTAACCCATTATTTTAATTCAATAGTATTTTGAGATTTATAAACATTGAAAACATTATTCAGGACACAGTTATTTAAAGTAAGTCAATTTTCTGGGTGAATACATCATAGTAACAATACTTCTAACACCATTTGATTCCACTCCAATATTATCATTGTAATTGAAGATTTTATTGAATATTATGAAACCGCGGAATTAGATAAAACGTTGTACGTAAACACGTTATGAAGAGAGCGACATTGTTATACACGCGTAATTTGCAGAACTCGCTAAGGCTCGTTTTGGCAAATATTACGCTTGTTGAACAATTTTGCTCTTTTCATAACTAATTACGTAAATATCTATTATCTAATTCCGCTATCAAATGTGTCACTTTAAGTCACTCCTTGACGTTAGGTAACGTCACATTTTTCATAACCTTCATATATCAGTTATGAAAAGTAGTTATGTAAAAACTTTACGTAACTGTTTATGTTCCATCATATAGATACCACATGAGTTTCGAAGAAAAATTTATCAATTAGGTACTGTCAAAACTGACCATTATTTCATTATTCAAACTGACAATTACCCCATTTTTATAATTCAATAGTATTTTAAGATTTATAAACATTGAAATCAACATTATTCAGGACACAGTTATTTAATGTAAGTCAATTTTCTGGGTTAATACTTCATAGTAACAATACTTCCAACAACATTTGAATCCACTTTAATATTATCATTGTAATTGAAGATTTTATTATATATTATGAAAGCGCGGAATTAGATAAAACGTTGTACGTAAACACGTTATGAATAGAGCGACATTGTTCAACTCGCGTAATTTGCAGAACTCGCTAGCGCTCGTTTTGGCAAATACTACGCTTGTTGAACAATATCGCTCTTTTCATAACTTGTTACGTAAATATTTATTCTATTGACAGTTGCTGAGTACACTTGCCCGATGAATAAGTTATTTATAATAAAACATAAATTTTATTTCATAAAATATTGGGCCATTAATAAAATAATATGTATAATGAATTATAATTTAAAAGTACAGAAGTTATAAAATCGCGCTGGTTTTGTTATTGAACCCACGCGTCCAGCATAGCCGCGCCGCGATGACGCCTCACTTTATTATCTAAGTATGAGTGCACAGTTTCTTACCGTGTGCGTGGTTATCCACGAGAACACTAATCTTCTGAAAAAAACTTCCTACTGAAGTGATCTTTTGTGTTTTGACTTCAATTTAGTATGTATTTGCAATCGACAAAGCGGCGATGAGTACGCACGTGCGAATAGAACTGACTGAACAGACAGCTGTCAGACTGAACGTGGACTGAGCGAAGAAAGAGAGATCGGGGTGGGACGCGGGCGCGGGAGCGGTGAAGTTGTGACTTCTGGACAGGTCGTACAGTCGTAATTATTTTCGATTCTCTCCGACATTGTGTAATTGTGTATGTAAGGAGAGGTTATATTTTATGCATAAACCTTAATAAAATATGATAAGTAAAGGACCTTGTTGACTTTTTTGGCGACCTTTGGGTTGCGGACCGCTGCTCTAAAGCATAGTGACCGTCAGCTGGAACACACCACCGGTGGATGGGCCAGCTTGGCTGAAATTTGTAGAGATGGCAGTTCATATAATTATTTGAATAAAAGAAATCGTCAGCTAGCTGTATGTCGGTGATAAAGGTATAGTAAAAGGTGTAGCACGTAAACCAGGTATGCTAGCCTACCGCGTTCTTAAGTGTAGATATCAGCCTGGTTAAGATGACTCAAATACAAAATTTTTTAAAATGTGTTGCTGGTCCTTCTGTTGGCCCACCCACCGGCGGTCACTATGCTTTAAAGCACAACCAAATCAAGCATTCATCAAATTATGGTCAGAGTTAAAATGACTGACAAAAAACTATCACTGGCTCCCGGGCTATAATATATACATTACTTCAAAAGTAACTGATGGTGAATGACACATCGAACGAATGCTTCTTTATTTTCATTATTGTATTTTTCTTCCAAGTTGTCGTTACCAATAACTCTTAGTTTCTCAATCACAACCGACATCTCAGGAGTATTAAATAATAAAAAGGTATTTTGTAGAAGCTTATACTGGGTAATAATACATGAAGATACTGCTAAAAACAAAAAATCGCATCCCAACATTGTAAACGCCATCAGATATGGTATATTTACAAGTTCCCCTAAATATATTATAGGATAATATCGAGGGTTATCCTCTAAACTCATTGGATAAGAAACTGGATATGGATATTCCCTGTTCATCCAAACTCTAACCAATAAAAATATTGAATACATTGTCGAAAAACTTATTAAGAATATCATTATTCCTGTGACTCCTCGAAAAATATTTTTCAGTTCTTGCGCTAATTTCTCGTCGAGTAAATCGTATGGCCAGAGTCTATTGAGTATATCGTCTAAAATTGAATTTAGGTTGTCATTGTTGCAGAAGAGTACGATTACTTTTGATGCTGCCTAAAACATAATAGGTACTATAATTATTCTAAAATAAGTAGTACTTGTGAATGAAGGGGAAAAAGATGCAATTTTATTTTTAATGAGATGTTAATAACGTTTTTGTATAGTGAATAGGGTTTCACGAGACTCTCGAAGCTCGAGATTTCTCGTCTCGTCTCGATATCGCGACTGAACTTTTTTTCGAGGCGAGATCGAGATTTCTTGATCTCTAAAAATTAGAATGCTGCAATAACTAAAAACTCTTCCCTGTATATTAAGCTAATGACTCGAGATTTGGTAAATATTATTTGTCAATAAAACGATACAGTCGACAGGTTTTTGACCACTTAGTAGAATCATAATTTGGTTGCTGTTTAAGATGAGCTTGTAATGCATTCTTCTAGAGATAAAAAGCTAGTAAATGAATTGGGCTTTTCACCCATATTTTCTTAAAGGGAAAATGTCAACCCTTCTAAGCATAGAAAAACTCTGAGACGAGAGTTTGTTAATTTCTGGTCTCGATGATCGAGACGAGACAAGAAATTTCTTTCGAGACTCGAGAGATTTTTCGTCTCGTGAAACAAGTTTCTATTGTTATTTTTATACTGTATATTTCGAGAAATAACAGTTTCTGTGATTGCAGTCTGCTAGTGCTCGGAAAAGTTGATTTACTCCCATTTTGTTCCAGCTTCTAATATTTTTCAACCGTGACAGCTTTTTACGACCTATAAATACACCTCTTGCATTCAACTTTTGCGGCAACCTTATCTGAAGCTGTGAAATGAATGAGACTGAAATACCGCACGTCACTGGTACTTTTACTAATGAAATCACTCATATTTTGTATCTGTAGAGTAGGGAGCCATTGTACATTCTCCCGAGGAGTTGTCCTCCTAGGTCATGGTCCATCCTGTCCTTCCCAGAAAGGTGGACAGGTCACAAGGAGACATCTTCTTTATATCGGTAGGTGTAGGCCAAGACTCACCGAACAAACACTCTCTTATTCACGATAATTCCAGACACTCGCACAAAACATGCCTGACATTTTCATCTTCCTGTTCACACATCCTGCATAGAGGTGTGTCCACTAGCCCCATAGTATGGAGGTGTTTCTTTACTTGACAGTGGCCAGCTAGAAATCCTACTGTTAAACGTAGGTTTTTCCTGGTCATCGCCAAATATTTCTTCTGCGCCAGCTTCTCAGGGTTGCCTAGGGTGATCCTGTCAAGACTGCATCCTTTGATTCCATCCCATCCCATCCTAAGGGATTGAGTATAGGAGTAACGTTCGCAATTGTCAAAGTCGTTGGGCCGTAGGTGTCACTGGGTCCTAAAATTTTCAGTCCAGACGCCCTGTCTAAAGAATCGGCAATGCGATTTCCTTCACTCCTGTCGTCCTCTTTAACGCACCTCAGGATAATATTGTTATCTTCCGAGGCGTTAGCTAAATCTTGATGGCGCTCTAGTACTAGCCCCGATATTGTTAATCACTCATATTACCTCACCCCATACCAAAACCGCGCAGCTTCAGATAAGTTAGCCAGACTGTAGAGCTTATTGCCTCTGATAATATGACCAAACTGTTTTCAACAGTGTTTGATTGTAAAGTGACATCCAAACACCTTCTATTATCCAGTGTGTTCAAGTATTCAGTAGATTCAATTTCAGATGTGCTCAATTGAAATTTTCAAAAATTTTCCGCTACTCATTTCTTAGGTCTTCAGATATGTTAAATAATTTAGTGCAACTTTAATTTAACGTATTGTAACTGAGCAATAACAACTCGTGGCGGGGTTTGCTAGTGAATTGTATTATGCAGACTTTCGAAAATCCTATTCGAGACATGCGATTTACACAGGTGCGACAAGGAAAATATGAGAAAAACACTTGGAAGAGAGAGAAGACTAATTGTGCGCAGTCAGCTGTTACCAAATGTATTCTGTGAAAGTTATTCCCAATTTTTGTCGGCAACAATGTTAAATACCAATAATTGTTAAATCGATTTTTATTCTTATCTGTGTTCTCACTTATTTTTCAAAAGTCAATAATATTACCAATCTCGAATTTCTCCCAATAAATACGGCGTATTAATATCCCGTATTAAAAGTTAAATGCCAAATAAGATAATTATTCCTTAGAAAGTACCAAACATTTTAAACTGGCAACGCTGAAAACACGTCCAACGCTGACTGCGAACGATTATTTTTCTCTCTCTCTTTCAAGTAGTTTGCTCATTTTTCCTTGTCGTACTTGTGTAAATCGTATGGCTCGAATAGACTTTTCGCGATCTGTATATAAACACACTTGAAATACAGCAGCAGTGTTAATTATTTGTGTTATAATATCACCATTTCCAGTCAATTTAATACATTTATATACCATTCCGAATCCATAAAAACTGAAAAAAGCAATTGTGAGGGTGAACATAAACTTTCTCTTCCAAATTGTTTCTTGTTTAGGCCAAAAATGGATTGCTTTTAAAATTATTTGCGGCAACCATAAGACCAGTATACAATAATCTCTTGTGCCGACTATTCGCTGTGCAGTACCTATAACAAATTTCGTGATATAAAAATTGAATTTTAATCATCTATAAATTGAATTTATTTTTTATTTTAATAGTCTAACTAACCAAAATACCTAGGGGTAATTATTACCAGCAATAACAATCGAAGCTAGGTAATAACCCAACTGATACTGATGGGCAATAAGATGTTTTGGAAGTACAAAAAAATACTAAAAGATGGAAATTTGAGTGAACAAACAAGGCTGAAAGTATACACCTAAAGCGGCAATACGCCCAATTGTAACATATGCAGCAAAAGCCGTGTGCCTTACAGCCAAGGACATAAAAAAACTAAAAATATTCGATAAGAAAATCATATACGAGGAATTAACGGGCCCAAAAGAATAGACAACGATCAGTACAGGAGCCTATACAAAAATGAGATTGAAGATATTCTAGAAGGAGAAGATATTATCGTTAATGTAGTTAAGGCCCAAAGACTACGGTAGTAGGGACTCATTCACCGCAGACAACCAGAGGAGCTAATAATAGAGATCACCACATGGACACCACAAACAACCAGACCAAGGAGAAGGCCAAAGAAAAATGGAGGAATCAAATAATCGAAGATATTAAAACTCCTTATATTAGAAACTGGAATAAACTGTGTTTGGACAAGAAGCATTGGAGAAAAATTGTAGAAAAGGCAGAAAAAACAAAAAAATCTATGAAGAAAAAGAGATCTCATAGATAGCAAGGAGGAGTGATTCACCGCAATAAAGGGATCCAAGAGCTCCGAGATGGAGCGCTAATCATTTCTACAGAAATGTAAAGGCCAATTATATAGTGTGGAAACCACTTATGGAATAAAATTATTTGTCATTATTTTAGAGAATTATAGAAAATGCCAAGACACGTCAACTTTTGTATTGAGTTGTGCGTTATGTAAACATAAATGTAAATGTACAGGGTGATTCACGCAAGTATGCCATAGTCGGTGTTGTTTTTTTAATGAAACACCCTGTATATTTGCATTTTTTTGGAAATCCTCTTAATGAACCGATTCCAACAAACTAAATAATGTATGGTCAATTATGAATTATACAGGGTGAAATTTTTATTTTTACAATTATTAAACACATACATAAAATACCTGATGTATTTCATTTTAATACATTAAAATAAATGCTCAAAATGTTCTCCACCTAGTTGTTGACAATAGCACAGTCTCCTATATAGAACTCCTCCTTAACTTTAATGTTTGAGGTGAAATATTCCGTATTTCTCTAGTTATCCTGTCTTTGAAGTCTACAATGATAGTTGGTTGTGTTGCATATACTTTGTTCTTAAGATAACCCCTCAGAAAAAAATCTAACGGCGTAAGGTCTGGCGATCTAGCTGGCCACTCAATAGTACCTCTTTGTCCAATCCATTTATTGGGGAAGATTTCATCTAAATAAGTTCCCATTAAAGCATAATGGGGTGTTGCCCCGTCTTGCTGGAACCAAACATTTTCATTCGGTAAGCTAGGATCTATTGCGTTGGGATATAAGTTTGCCAACGCAGGAATAACTTCATTTCTAAGCATATTTAAATATTTTTCAGCTGTCAAATTTCCATCTATAAGTAAATATAGGACCAATAATAATGGTCGCCTATGATACCGGCCCAAACGTTCACCTTTTGAGGGTACTGAGTATGTGTCTCACGCATCCAATTAGAATTCTCTGCTGACCAATATCTACAGCTCTGTCGGTTTACCTCTCCATTCAATGTGAATGTTGATTCATCATAAAAAAGAATGGTACCAAGAGCTATCTCCTTTCTGTTCTTTATGAAGAAATCTTAGAACAGTTGTATGACTAACATTATTTTCACGGGCAATTTGACGTGTACTTGAAGTTGGATTCTCTTCGACACTTAACAAAATATCCGCTTTCACATCATCTTCAACGAAGTGTGGTTTTCTTTTCAATGGTTTGACATGTCCAAGTTCTCTGAATTGTGCATGAATTTTAGACACAGTACTTTGTGAAATATTAGGCAATTCGGGATACCTGTGATTAAATAAGTTTGCCACTTCAACTTGACTTCTGCAGTTATCCCCGTACCCGATCATCATTAAAATCTCAATTCGATGAGTCTCAGTTAAATACTACATTGTTATGTCGACAAGGAAAGAGTGTTTGACAAAGATTTTACTTTCTCAGTATAAACTGTCAACACATCAACAACTGACAGAATTGTCTAATTATTGGCGTTTGTAGGCAATTTTCAGGGAATTCATGATTAAATTCATAGGCGTAGCAGGTTTTGTTTAATATACAAATAGATACGTCTAATAATTAGTTAGTTTAGATTTTTGATAAATCCATATTTAGCTAATTTAAAAGAGTACTGAACACGGATTATTACTTTTATTCTAAACTCGAAGGATCGTTATTATACTTTATTATCACTTTAATGTAATAATCGATGTTTGATGAGCAATGGCGTCATCCACCATTGGCTTATGCTGGGAGCATGGAAATCAAACTCGTTGGCTTACCTTTCTCACCTCATTTATTTGAATTTACATGATGCTTTACTCATAGCATCGCAATAAAGAACATTTTCTTTAGTTTCTTAGTTACTTTTCTGTCTATACACCGTTTAAACTTTTAACTTGGATTCTCCGACGAATTTCACCTCATGTCATTTTGACATCTTTTTTAGAAATCGTGGAGTAGATTGCGTTTGCGCGCGCAGTCCCTGTCCGTTAAGGTTCGTGGTATGCCGTGATTAGCGTAAATCATTGTTGGAGTTAAGCGGAGGGAAAACGGTTGGCAATTTGAAAGTACACAGGTACGGTTTGGCGTCAGCTGAAGAATTTATTGATTTAATTTCAGAGAGGATTTCATTAAATCCGAACAAGTACCAATATTTCAAGTGTAATAAATTAATAATTTTAAAATTCAACCCTGTATAATTCATAATTGATCATACATTATTGGAACTTTAGTTCTTTACGCCAGGTTATGTTTGAGCGACCAGGGGTCGCGACGCAAAAGATCTGACCGTTACGCGTTACGTTACGAAACGTTATGTTACATTTCTTCGTTATGTGCCTTGCGTGCTTGTGCCTCCTTAGTCTCTCTCTCGTTTACGAAGCAGCGATTCATAATAATAAATATGCTCCTACCCGGATTTGAACCCGGGCCGCCCGCGTACAATGCAAGCATTCTAACCACTGAACCACCGATGCTATATTGAAATTCTATGCAAAGCTGGTATTCGCAGTGCTAGTGATCTACTTGAATTTGTTCGGATAAATTTTTACTATTATTTCCATAATTTTTTTTGCGCCATTAAGGGGTCTAGCTACTTTCGAAATACAGGGTGTTGAAATTTTGAAAACTTGAATGTTTTAATTCGATAACTTTAAAATGGATGGATAAATTGATTTGACATTTGGCAGGTTGTTTTTAAATGTAAAAGGGCATATTTTGAGAGAAATTGTAGTTTGTGCAACTAGTATGGATATGATGGCCATATCGCACGAGGATGAAGATGGAGCACGACGCCGTAGGCGGAGTGCTCAATCGTTCAAGTGCGATATGGACAATCCACACGAGTCGAGCAGCATATTTTTTCTACGACCCACTTAGGAAAAAATCTAGAAAAAAAAATTTCTATAAACTGTAATATAACTTCAAATTAAAAATTTTACAATTCAATTTTATGTTTCCACTAATTTTGTGGTAAACGAATGTCCAATTTGTATAATGCTACGGTTTCCTTTTTTAAATATACGATGCTGTTATAAGTAGATGTTGCCAGTCGGACTCCCTCATGGAGGGTACCGTACCATTATCTATAATAATGAATATTCTGATAAATATTTCAAACGTCTACCTGTTGTCGTTATTAATATCAAGCAGAATGATTATTTAAAAATAAAATTAACAATAAAAAAAATTCCTGTCGGGAAATCGAACCCGGGTCTACCGCGTGAGAGTCTGGTGTGCTTACTACTCAACCACCAAAGAATATGCAAATTGTTTATCTATAACGTCAGATGTATTACATAACTTTTGCTAAAGTTCCTACCGTGTGTCCCGCGACACGTTATACCTTTTTTCTATAATTTTTTTTGCGCGATTAAGGGGTCTAGCTTATTCACTTTTCGAAATACAGGGTGTTGAAATTTTGAAAACTTGAATGTTTTAATTCGATAACTTTAAAATGGATGGATAAATTGATTTGACATTTGGCAGGTTGTTTTTAAATGTAGAAGGGCATATTTTGAAAGAAATTGTAGTTTGTGCAACTGGTGTAGATATGATGGCCATATCGCACGAGGACGAAGTTTGAGCACGATGCCGTAGGCGCTCAAGTGCGAATTGGACAATCCACACGAGTCGAACAGCATATTTTTTCTACGACCCACTTAAGAAAAAATCTAAAAAATAAAAATTTCTCTAAACTGTAATATACCTAACTTCAAATTAAAAATTCAACAATTTAATTTTATGTTTCCACTGATTTTGTGGTAAACGTACAGATCTTGAATGTCCAATTTGTATAATGCTACGGTTTCCTTTTTTAAATATACGATGCTGTTATAAGTAGATGCTGCCAGTCGGACTTCCTCATGAATGGTACCGTACCATTATCTATAATAATGAATATTCTGCTAAATATTTCAAACGTCTACCTGTTGTCGTTATTGATAACAAGCAGAATAATTATTTAAAAATAAAATTAACAATAAAAAAAACTTCCTCACGGGGAATCGAACCCGGGTCTACTGCGTGAGAGTCTGGTATGCTTACTACTCAACCACCAAAGAATATGCAAATCGTTTATCTATAACGTCAGATGTTTTACATAATTTTTGGTTAAAAGGAACTAAAGTTCCTACCGTGTGTCCCACGACACGTTCTACCTTTTTTTAGTTTGTTGGAATCGGATTAAGAGGATTTCAAAAATATGCCATGATTCTTATTTATGTTTATATAAATATACTGAATCCTTCAAGCATTTGGCTTGCTCTCCTTCTTTAGCATGCTTAAACTAGACAAATTTCTTTACCGGTTTTGCTTCCTTTGATCGTATATCAAAGTTAAAAGGTCTGTTCCAACCGCAGCCAGAAACGATCAGAGGATAGTCGACCATTGCAATCAGTGATAAGAAATACGCGAACGTAAACTCGTTGTTTGCTATGACCAGTTAGGCTAAACTCAGACGAACCACAGCGACGCAACTAGGTAGTTTGTGTTTTTGTTGTCGTCATCTGTCGTTGAAGACAATTAACGACAATGGTGTTCGGTAGTGTTCATCAGTTTCAGTACGGAGAACCGAGGAGTGCCCAGTTGTCGCATTGCGAAGGCGGTCTGTAGTCCATGTGTTTTGCATTGAACCACCAACAACGACAATTTTGTGGGTGATACCGTCCACAGGTAGCGACCGTCGCTGAGATCAACTACAAGAAGTCTTTCGTCTGAATACTGTTCTAATTTTATTGCATTTTTTATATAACCACGACCTCCGCCCACTATATAACAACCACAATAATGAAGTTGTCGTGATGCGTCGTAGTGGTCCGTCTGAGTTTAGTCTTATTCTCTGATTATTGGAACGAAGTTCCTTATCGCGCGTTGTGAAAGGGGGCTAGACGGATAAAATTCTTACCAAAAGTTGTCACGACACTTTTTGATATAGGAAGCTATTTTAAAAAAATTTCACCATAGTCCGGGCGCGAACCATCAACCTACGCGTCTATATCAAGGCATTCAACACATGCTGCCATGAGCTCTCATGTGTATTAGATGCGAAGAAAGGTATTACATGCTGCAAATAGTTCTCATTAAATTATATGTATATACAGTCAAACTTGGATAAGTGAGAACTGGATGAGTGAGAAAACTCTATAAGTGAGAGTAATAGCCAGGACCCGTCATTTTAAGCTCCCAAAACCTCTATTAGCGAGAAACAGAAACCTCTGTGAGAGAGAGTCGTTTTTCCCTCATAGACCTCCGTAAGTGAGACTGCTACTTATCTATACCTCTATAAGCGACAGTCGAGCTTTATTTACAAATTCAACATGTGCTATTTTATGACTCAACTTTCGTGGAACTTCCTACCATTGTTTTTGTATTCTCGTCAATATTGTTCCTATTCTATTTCGTGGAACTAAATATTTACATACTACATTCGTACTTGCTGTGACTTGTTATTGCTGCGTACCCCTATGAGAGAGAAACGCTACCCATGTACCTGCATTAGCGAGAAACTCGGGTTAGTGAGAAACCTCTATAAGCGAGAATTGGATTGTGCTCCCTTGAACTCTCGCTTATCCAGGTTTGACTGTATATATTATATATAAGGGTTTCGGTGTGTGTATGTATATGTACAATTCCTTCACTAATTAATCGAAAGGAACTTCGTTCCATCCGGGTGTCCCTTGACACCTCTCAAGTTTTATTCTGTTTGCGGTTGGAACAGACCTATTATCAACAGCTCATAGTACTAGTTTCTCGCCAATTTCACGCAGTGACACAATTTCAGTTGTTTTCAATTAGTTAGAAGAAAAACCATTGAATGGAGAAACCATTTAAATTATTTTCAATTCATTTCCTAATAATAATATTTTTTACCTGCCAAGTAATTTATGCATAACATTATAAGTATTTTGGCAGCCATTTCTCCTTGAACTCAATATGCACATATGAAATAGAGGCCTTAGGGGGAAATTTTATATTATATACACACATCAGGCTACAGAAATATTTTCAAAGTAGGTAGAGAGACAAAAAGCATATATTTTTTAAAATTTATCTGCGACATACTGAGCAATTTTATACCGCGTTTTATATACTTTCACTAGAAGTATTTTATCATCTATCACCACGAGAAGACGCTTTTAGATATGCTAATTTAAGATAATAAACCTACCCTAGCTGGATATAAATTATTTTCATTTCACCAAAAATTAACCACACAATATCTCATGGCAAATACGCCGAAACCGGTATACTTAGAAGTGTAATTCAATATCCTTCGTGGCATATAGCCAGGGAAGTAGTTGTTGCTTCTTTGACATATCTTTTCAAATGTTTTTTTATTTCAACGTTTCGGTGGCTGAAACGCTACCTTTATCAAGTATAATTAAATTGAATCACCTCCAACCAAATATACTAACTAAAGATATAAGAAGGACAAAGAATACATATTTTTTACATTTAATAAGATTCATAAGAATTTGAAAATCAAACTTACGGTCTAACAGCATTTTTCTTGCTTATCGTTTGCTTTCAGGTCATTAAGTAATGCAGGAAAGTATATAAGAATTAATCATGATCTATAATCATTATGAATTACCAATTCAAAAATGAATGGGCGGTCACAGAAATCGTATAGCATAAATTTTGAATAAGTTAAATAATCAGACGTAGTTTATGCACATTTCTGATATACAGATATGTATTTGCCCGAGTTATTTAATTTAAAGTAAAATGGAAAGAGAACTAGAAGGGGTTGTCGATTGTAAAGTTGGTTTGTTTGTATCCATTTTAAAATAAATTTGATCTAATCGACTTTCACTTGAAAAGTCATCAAGTTATGGAATATTTATCACCATTTTTTTCAATCATACGAAAAAGCTCTATTATCGTTTTGATGACTGATATTTTTGATTAATTTGTTTTTATTATAATTTACGATCGCAATTCTATTTTGGGGGATGAGATATGCAGTAATGTGTGAAATTAATTGAATAATCTCAATATTACGGATTATTTTTTTCACTTGTCAAAATCTGACCTTTTTGGTGGTTTTAACAAATAGCAATACAATATTCTAGCCATTCATTCGATATTATACTGATAATTCTGCTTCACACACATGGACACTAACCCAATTTGCAGCGTATACACAGCCGAACTATACGCACTATGGCAGTCACTACTCTACATATCAATGAACCAAACAAAAAAGTAGCTTATATGTACAGATTCTCTGAGCTCACTCAATGCCTTCAAAAATCCATTTACTGAGAATATTATGGTGAAACAAATACTGGAACTCATTTCTCACATTACTGCAACAGGCAAATATGTTAATTTCATATGGATCCCAAGCCACGTTGGAATTGAAGGCAATGAAGCAGCAGACGATAGTGCAAAATCAGCAGCCTCTGGAACTGTAGAAGATATACCAATCCCTCTTGAAGAGGCAATCAAAAATATAAAATTAACACTCTACGAGAAGTGGCAAGAAGAATGGAATTCATACAAAGGTTACTTGAAAAATTGGAAACAAAGTACAAAGAAGTGGACGTATCCAACGTACTTCAACCGCAGAGAACAGGTAGTTTTATGTAGGCTTACGCACATTCACCTTTTAACGAACTCGAACCCACCCCGATGCACCTGCAATACTAAACTGAGTGTAGAACATATTTTTACCTGTCCACAATATTTATTCGCCAGAAACCTACTTTTCACCGCCGAGAGAATACCACTGGGAGTTAATGATAATCCTGACAACATCCTAAAATATGTAAAATTGATAGGTATGTTTTTTAAAATTTAGAAATTGGCTAGGTACACTTACCTGGCTTCATATCGTGATGACAAGAACAAAAAAAAACACACGACCGGCAGCCAAATAACCTAAGCAGTTGGCGCTGCCATAAAAGAAAAAAAAAAAACCAATTTTCATCACTCAAACTTGTTTATTTGGGGCAAAAACATTCAAATGGACCGAATTTAGATAAAATCACTCGTCCTAACGGACTCGTGATTTTATCAATCGGTTTGTTTTCATATTTTTGCCAAATAAACAAGTTTTCGTGGAAAAGAAAAAATTATCGGAAGTAATTACACGAGTGCATCAGAATTACCGATAATTTTTTTATGAAAGCTTGTTGTCTGTCTAATAGCTGCATGAGTTTATTTTCATATTTGGCAAAAAAGCCCGACTCCGAAGGAGGGGGGTTCTTTTGACAAAATATGAAAATGACCGAATGCTCTTTTAATTACAGCATGCTTGGATGAAAATTATCAGGTCTATTTTGATACACGAGTGTAATTCGGTAGAATACTTCTCGAGTAGAAGAAATAAAAGTATTTTATTTTTGGGTTTACTTTCGGCCACTTTTTCTTGAATAGAACTTAAAGAATCTAAAGAATTTGAAGCACTCGCGTAATACCACCTTTGATAATTCTTTGCTTCTACTTATTATAATTAAACTACTTTTAAGTAGGTAACACTATCGATTTTGGGGACAATTTTATATACACAAAAGAATTTTGAATCGATATTTTCAAGGGAATTGACGAAAATTGCGAAATAAGAGGATTTTTGGGAAAATCATTTTTTCGCCCTCAATTAGAATCATGAAATTTCCGAAAATCTACCATTCAAAGCAGAAGATATTCATAACTCGACTAACTGGAAAGATAGAACGTTCTAGTCTTCTCCAATTGATTCAGGGAAAAATTTTACATAAATTAGTGAATCTTTAGTCGATATTTTTATTAAGGAAGTTAATATCGTGAAATATTTCAGAGGCTCACCTTCAAATAGTGTCATGGGGCGACGACCCAGCACTGTAGTTGAACGCGTTCGATGCGATAATTACAGTCAAGCAAGGTCGGACATGGTTAGTACTTGGATGGGTGACGACCATGCCAGGGAAATCCATCGTATGGGGCCCGTACAGCCTGCAGCGGACTAGCATATCACAGCTCGCAGGCATTATACCAATGAGCACGAGGTATAATGTAGATATGCCGTCTTTCGGAGGAGACGTAAAACCGAGGTCCCGAGTCCATGGATGTTGGGCTCGTTAAAGAACGCTACCACTGGTTGGAACACTATTGGGTTCGCCAAAATTTCCGGTTAGGGGTAGAGTGCTCCCGGCGTCGGTGATTAGCAACAGCCGCAGAAATAGACCAACGTTAAATAACAGAATAAAAAAAAAAATAGTGTCATGAAATTTTCAAAAAAACGCAATTTCAACCTATGCACATTGAATTTTTGAAGAAAGGTAGAGGCAAATTCAATATTCCCTCTCCATTCCAGTTTCTCTACTATGTTTGTAGTTGTAGTTTTCATATTTGTTTACTATACACATTCGGCATTGTAAATTGTTTTGATCCTCCCAATATCCAGTTCTAAAAACTCTAACTTTCCTTAAATTCTTCTTCGTAAATCTCTCTACCAACTTTATATACTTTTATTGCATCCATTTTTTTTATACTTGTCATTTTTCTTCGTCTTATTTCAATAATTTCATCACCATAACATTTTTTTTGCCCGCGTCAGTTCTCGAGGTATTGATTAAGGATTTCTATAGGGAATGTCTTGCAACAAAATCTAGATCTACTGATTAGGTTCATTCTTTTTTTTTCAATTTTCTGGTTTTGCAGCTCCTTCAATTTCCACTCGTGTTTTTACACTGGCCTAATCTTCTTTAACGAAGTCATGATGTCTTCATAAAGTGTGATCGAAATCACATTAGTCGACTCAGATACTAATCAGATCCTCGGTGTCTTTGAAGGGTTGAACGGGTTGATAATACCTTGAAATATTTTAATTGGATTATGGCAAACTGAACAAAGCGATTGTACAAACCAAAGACGTTCATTTGTATTAAAAAAGGGATATACATTAAAGGTAGAGTTTATACCCTCGTATCTTTTTAACGGCTACACTTACATTAATAAAATTTGGAGGGTGAAAATAAAGTGTTGTAAACTTCTCTACGAATGGTAACAGGTGACGTAATAGTAAAAGATGCCACTCTGGCCAATAATTTCAAATAGGACATTATGGCAAGTGATATCTCGTTTGATAGGCATTGACATTGGCTAAATAACCATATTAATTTTGTTTGGGTTTAAACTAATTTTGACGGATGAAACCTTTTGAATTCACGTTCCGTGACTTTAGGAACTTTGAACCGGATCATTTTCATCAGGATTTAATAGCTTCCGATCTTCAACAAATATATTATATTTACGATATTGAAGGCAAAATCAAAATATTAAATTCAACTATTTCGAAACTATTTCAGACCCATGCACCACTGCGTCAAGTTAAAATAACAAGAAAAAAGTTTCCGTGGCTAACCGATACATTGAGGGACATGATGAAATTGAGAGATAGAGCATTATCTAGATTTAAAAAATCAAAAAACGAGAATCATTGGATATACTACAAATCAATTCGTAATGAAGTCAATCATGCAATTAAACGGGAAAAAAAGCATACTTTGAATTTCAGCTAAAGCGAAAGATAAATATCTGGAAAGAAATGAAAAAGCATAACATCTTTCAAAATAATAAAAGTTCAGTAGTTATTCCTGATCACTTACAAGATCCCGATCTTATAATAATATATATAATATAATAATAATATATTTATTCCAAATAGCTTACATTGATTACATTTATATTGATTAGGCACATTGATAACTTTGAAATAAAAGATATCTCCAAGAAACCGTGGTTGTGCAGGGGATTTTTTTTTATAACTAACAGTGTATTAAGGTCGAAATAATGTAAGAAACTACAAAAATTACTACTATTACTACATAAATTACCATTTCATCGATGGCATTGGTCGTCACATTAATCCAGATGCTGACATTTTAAACCACTTTTCCTCAACTAAACTGTCGAATATCGATACTTTTAAATTCACGGAAATTGATGAGTTAAAGGTTTACGAAAAAATACTTTCTATACATTCAAATGCTGCTGGACCTGATAATATAAACACCAATATGATTCTACATTGTTGTCCATTTATTTTAGCATATATTACTCACATATATAATTTTTGTCTAAAAAATTCAACGTTTCCTTTAATTTGGAAATAATCCAAGGTTCTACCCATACCAAAAACGGACAATCCTGTCGATTGCAATGAGCTACGTCCCATAAGCTTACTGTGTACTTTTTCTAACATCCTGGAAAAAGTGATGGATGAACAAATACGTCAACACATCATCAAATTCGACTTATTACATGAACACCAGTCTGGGTTTCGGCCAGGATATAGCTGAACTACTGCACTCCTTTAAGTTTTAGATGACATTTATTCTTATATTGATTCCAACAAACTTTGCATTTTAATCTTATTAGATTACTCTAAGGCTTTTGATGAAATTAATCACTCTTTGCTTCTGTCATTAAACAAGCGCAAAAAATGTTGCAGTCCTACTTAGATCAAAGATCTCAAAGAGTATTTCTGAATAAAAAATTGTCAAAGAAAATGTACCTAACACGTGGGGTTCCGCAATGATCCATCTTAGGTCCTTTGCTATTTTCCCTTTACACATCCCAATTTCCAAGTTACATGAAATGTATGAAGGCTCACTATTACGCGGACGACACGCAGTTGTATATGGATTCTAATGAACCAGAAATTGAAGAAGAAGAAGAACTTGAAACTATAATAGAGATTTCAAATAAATTCTGCCTAAGTATAAATTCTTCAAAATCGAAAGTCATGTTATTTGGTCGTAGAAATGAGAAAAATAGAATCAAAAGTTAAATACACTTGAAAATTAATAACGATAGTTTAATTTTATCCAACTGTGAAAAAAATCTTGGACTCGTTTTAGATGACTCCTTAACATTTTCCTCCCATATTTCATCAATAATTCAGAAAGCATTTTGAAATTTAAAACTATTATTTTCACACAGACAATTATTTAATAAAATGACCAGAATAATGCTCTGTGATAGCCTGGTAGTCTCGCAGTTTAACTATTGTGATGTAATATTATATGGACCGGCACTTACACAACTAGATCAAAATCGATTACAGCGAATTCAAAATATGTGTGTTCGTTTCATTTGTGGCATCAGACGTCGAAATCCAACCTCCAGGCATCTTGCAGACCTTGGCTGGCTGAAAATAAAAAACAGACGTATTCTTCATGGTTCAGTACTATTTCACAAAATAATGTTAACCAAAACCCCTTATTACCTATCGAAAAAAATTAAAAAGAGATCAGAAGTACCTACACGATGTAAATGTGAGATTTAAAAATAAAATTAGTATGCCGATACATAAAACCACGTTATTTCGATCTAGCTTCTCATATAACATTGCTAATCTGTACAACATGATCCCCGAAGTCCACAATGCGGTACCCATTTCTCAAAACTTAAGAAGTCTCTACTTAGTAATAGCATAACATTGAAATTCTAAGTCTAAGCAGATAAAACTGGCCTTATTCATTTTAATATTTACAAAATTAGGTTACTTAACTTTTGTTATTTGAGCATGTACGACATTATTGTAGGTGAAGAATATTTAATCTTTAGTTTTGCGGCTGCGTGGAAGAGCGCTACTTAGCTGGTGCTTCTCGTATGAGAACATCATCTAAGAGCGAACGTCGCCTTTGCTTGTATTGTATTTTTATAACGCAGCAATAAAGTCGTTATTAAATTAAATACATAGCAGAATTATTATTTCACATTTAAATATTCAAGATTTTTCAGTCCGCCTCTGGTTAGTTGTCAAAAAATTGACATTTTTAATTTAATAGTATTTGTTACTTTGCAAAGTTTTTCTAAACAGCTTACATATTCAATTTTATTATTGTTTAACGAGACGTTTAAGAGTTTACATAGGCAAAATGGTACGTAAGTACTCAAGCCGACAAAGTAGCAGCACCAGAAAGATCTCCATGAAGCAGAACGTTTATTTAATGAGAGATACCCAGATCGCCCTATCTCGAGAACTTATTTGAGGGAGCTTCTTCACAAGTTTGAAGCAACAGGTAGTGTTCAAGATGCCAAACGATCTGGTCGACCAACATTTAGTGATGATAAAAAAATTGATATAGTTGCTGAAATGGTAGTAAACCCTACTTCCTCTTCAACTGAAGTTGCGTCTATCTGTGAAGTAAGTAAAAGTACAGCACAGAGAGTGTTGGCTAAAAATAAATTTCATCCATACAAGTTAAAAATGGTGCACCACCTTTCGGATGAAGACCCCGACAGAAGACTCATATTCTGTGAATTTATGACAAATAAAATTAGTCAAAACCCACATTACACGAAAACAATAATTTGTTTCAGTGACGAAAGTACTTTTTGCCTCAATGGAAATGTGAATACACAAAATGTAAGGTATTGGTGTGGCACAAATCCTCAAAACTTTCGTGAACAGCATACCCAATTTCCAGAAAAAGTCAATGTTTTGGCAGGTATTTTGGGAAACCACATAGTTGGTCTTTTTTTCCTAAATTCAAATTTAAGCGGTGTTTAAGTGTATCTGGAGATGTTACAAAATGTAATTGAGCCATTAATTCTTGAAATTCTGGAAGATAATCCAGATGAATTTGGCCATCTGGAAATAACATTTCAACAAGATGGTGCTCCTGCACATTATCATGGTGCAGTAAGACGTTACCTGGATGAAGAATATCGAGGTAGATGATTCGGCCGGCGAGGTCCTATACAAGGGCCACCTCGGTCACCAGATCTGACACCATTAGATTTTTTTCTATGGGGGTACTTGAACTCCAAGGTTTATACTACGGCACCAGATGGCATTGGCGTTTTGAAATGAAGAATTATTGAAGAATGCAATGCAATTTCAGCTGATACATTCGAACGAGTACGACAAGAGTTTACCAATAGAATGTATTACTGTCAGGAAGTAGACGGAGCACATTTCGAACACTTGCTATAAGAATCCATTGTTGATATTTGATTAATTAAATTTAAAAAAATAATTTCAATAATTTTGGTATTTATAAAATTTATCCGTCAAAATTAGTTTAAACCCAAACAAAACTAATATGGCTATGTAGCCAATGTCAATGCCTTTCAAACGAGATATCACTTGCCATAAGGTCCTATTTAAAATTATTGGCAAGAGTGGCACTGTGACGTCATCTATTACTATTACGTCACCTGTTACCATTCGTAGAGAGGTTTACAACACTTTATTTCACCCTCCAAATTTCATTGATGTAAGTGTAGCCGTTCAAAAGATACGAGGGGGGGAAGGGGACACTAATCTTTGACTTAAAAAGTTTGATTAGTTGATGTTCAGATTACGCGCAAGCGCGACCTATCAATTAGTAGCAAGTACAATATTCAAAATAGAATGCAGACGTACCTTTAGTAGCGACAATGTGTATTTTTTGTTCACTGACAGTTCTCGTCTCGTTTATTTATACCGAAAACCCGGATATGCGTCACAATCGGTGACGCACACCAAGAAGGGTATTATTTCGACCATACATGAGTTGAGTTCGGAATGGATTTTTGGGGCGGTGATAGTGTAGTGTTCGTGTAGTGCAGATTTCGTCACGTGTTAATGGTGTAAGGATGGTGTGATTAGTGTGTAACACCTAATACACCACCATTTTGCACCGAGTAAGCACCGCACCGCACTATATTTTCTCAGACCAATTATTGAACGCAACAGTGTCAAAAGTGCCAAAAGTGTTGACACTTTTTACCATTACGAACTCAGCTTTGGAATGTACCATACAACAATTTTGACATTTTTGGAACAAATTGATATTTTTTACATCTGACTTATTTGTCAGATTTTTTTAAAGATCTCCAAATAAATTCAAAATGTTTTCCGGATCCCCTTCACAATCAGCCGGCAGTTTAACTAGAGAAAACAAAGCCGAGCGAAAGCTGAGACTTCGGAGAAAATTCAGAGCAATAGTTCGCCTAGTTATTGCCAATTTGTACTGGATAGGAGATCCGGAAGATGCTAAAATAAGTGACAACGTAAAGAGAAATATCCGAATGTTAATGAGACGGAAGAAAGTAAAAAGCTTACTTACGATTAAAGAAAAGGCAATTTTGAACAAACCAAAAGAGCTTCGGACGGAGGAAGATCGGAAAATATTGGCCAAAAGTATAAGTGGTCTTAAATGTTTCAGGAAATACCCACCTGATGTTAAAGATAAGCTAGCAGCGGTTACGTATTTTTGTTATTATCCAGCTGGAAGGGTTGTAATCAAACAGGATCATACTCCTTCGGGTGAGTGTATAAAAGTTAATTTGCCGCGATGATATGTGTCTATCTCTTAACACTCCATCGGACGGGCGGATAGGTAGTTACATTAGCGGACGGGTTAAGCCCATCAGAAACAAATTTCAAATATCAAAAAGTTCATTTTTTGATTTTTTTTTTCAACGAAATCTTTTCAGATTGGTTAAATTGATACTCATTCTCATTTTAATTATATTTATTGTAGGCGATTTAACAAAAAAAATTGCGGATTATAACACATCATTTTATTTATGACATTGTTTCACATGAAAAAACTAAAATCAGCTATATTCAACGGGTTCACATGAATAAAAAAGGTATAAATAAGTATATAAAATAAAAGACAAATTGAAAAATAAACCGACACAAAAAATTTGATGCCTTAAATTCAAAGTTGATTCCGTTCGGCG
>CAJUYI010003004.1:540-26354 GCA_910591695.1 Galerucella pusilla | reverse complement strand
TTGATCAACAAGAAAAATTTATAAAATGAAATAAAATTGAAGCCTGCTTTATTTTATGATTATTTTGGTATGTCGAGGGACGTAAATCACCCCAAAACTCATAGAATACACTTGAGTAAAATAAGATCAATCTTTTTCTAATACCAACCAGTTATTTTTTATTATAATACGTGGAAAAATCACCCGATCTCCTTGTTTTGAATGTCACGTACTGCACTGAGTTCCCAAGAGGTTTGTTGTTAAATAAACACTGGAGCTGATGAGGTTTGTACCTTTTTGTGGAGAAAAAAATAAAAGAAAACCCGGCAATTTAGAGAGAAAAAAAAGGAAAAGATCGTAAACAACAATGTTTATTCAAATTATTCTTCTGTAGATTTTGTAGAATTAAATTCAGTCGCAAATAATTGTATTTGCTCTTATCATCATTGGCGAGGAAATGGCTAGCCACCAATAATGGAAGACTTATCTATTGAAGATGTATATTGAAAAATTCTTAGCCTACTATAAAACCAAACAAAATTTCAATGTCAAAATATCTTATTACTCAACATATTCTCCTCTTAATTGGATACATTTATTACAGGGAGCCTGCAACGTCTCTAGAACTTTCAAAAAAAATGTTTCTTCTTGCTCTGCAAACCAGACCTCCACAGCTTAAATTACCACCTCGTTGGAAGAAAATCTGGCGAATAAGGGGGGTGTTCTAGTAATTCAAACCCTAAATCACGAATTTTTTGCATGGCAACATGAGATTTGTGTGCAGGGGCGATGTCCTGCAAAAACAAAACATCTTTGGATAGTTTTCCGCGTCTTTTCTCTTTAATTTTTTCCCGTAGAGTGGTCAGAAATGTCGAATAGTAATCTCCGGTTATTGTTCTACCCTTATCCAAAAAATCAATCATGATTACTCCATGGCAAACCCAAAAAACTGAAGCAAGAACTGTTCCAGCGGATTTTTGGACACGAAACTTCTTAGGTCTTGGAGAGAACGAAGGATATTGATCACCAAAGGTATTAAGCATATCTTCGTAAATCGGCTTACCTCTTAACCCTTTTAAATACAGGTACTTGATGATGGCTCGATACTCCAAAACTCTGGTTTACTTTTTTGACGTCCAACTTCACACTGACACTTCTAATGAGTTTGTTTATGCATGGAACTGGTTTAGGCTAACTAGATATCAATAAATGCTTAGGAACAATATTTGAAAACACTCTTCTTTCAGTTGGTCGTGTTTCACCCTGTATAAAAAGTTGTGTTCTTTCTATAATCTATATTTTCGAAATAAGCCGCTTTACTATAGAAACAGAGATATGCTTATATGCTTTTGATTTAAAGTTAAACTCAAATCTTAGCTGTAATCAGAAAACGTGGACAGACAGATAACGAGAACTGAAATGAGGTTTCCGATTGACTTTCAACTTTATTTTCCTCTCGTATTGGCTAGACAATGTGGAAATTTTAAATAAAAGTCTCAGCAATTGTCTATCTACTCAAAAGGATTGAACAAGATTATTTCGATTATACAAAAATTATTTTATTTATATAAAATTTGTACTTTATTACTTTCCAAAGAAACGAAACTATCAAATAGGTATCTATCACATTTTCAAACTCTTTTTTTTCAGTCTTGGAATGTTTGTGCTAGTGGGAATAAACTTTGACGAAGAAATATGATTCGATTTTCTATGGAGAATAGATATATTTCGGTGAATAAGGTCCGAGACGTCGATGGGAAATAGAGACATCAGATTGCATTACAGATTTCCAACAAACTTTTCCATTTTAAATCAATTTCTTACATAGAATCAATGTCGAGCGAGGACATTTTTGTAAAACTTGTTATTCAAATAAAGAAAAGAATATACAGATTCCTTGAAATAACATCAATATATACAGGGTGGTCCTTAAGTGACAGTACAGTCTTCACTTCAAAATATTGCGATTTAAATCAACTAGCCTTAATAAAATGTTGATATTAAGAGAGGTACAGGGTGTTATTTGTTGTAATGATTTGGCTTCAATTATTTTTCACAAAAATAGCGCTAATGTGAAAGGCAAAAAAGTTTTGCGTACGTGGTCTATGTGGCGCCCTCTACCAAATATATCGAAATAGGTACAAAATTATGATTTCTTATATCAAAAAACCCCCAACCCAGAGTTGCAAAAATCCTAATGTAAAAAATAATGCATTTGTCATTTTTTTTAATGAAAATGTAATTCTGATCCTTTCTGCATTTAAAATATATTTTCAATGTAAAAATATTCTCATTAAACGATTTAATGAGTAGTGTAACAATGCAGGATCCATTAAAAAATATTTAATAAGTAACGAGACATACATCATTATTCATTAAAAAAAATGTGTATCAATGACATTGGTCATTAAAACAATACAAATCTCAAATAAGTTTACTTTTAGAAACTTCCAAATCAAAAAAGAATATCCTATTTTTCACTTGAAATACTTTAGTGATTTTCTTCCCACTGGACTAATTTTCAGGAGAGTTAATAGAAATCTAACTATTGTATTGGTCTTTATTCTTTAAGATGAATTTTTTAAGAAAATTTTTCGATTTTCCAAAAAATTTTCAATATCTGAATAAATTTCAAATTTTTTATAAAATTTTGAATTTTTGAAAAAATTTTGAATTTTCGAAAAAATTTTGAATTTTCGAGAAAATTTTGAATTTTTGAAAAATTTTGAATTTTCGAAAAATTTTGAATTTTTGAAAAATTTTGAATTTTCGAAAAAATTATCAATTTTTGAAAAATTTTCGATTTTTGAAAAATTTTTGATTTTTGATAAAATTATTAATTTTTGATAAAATTATTAATTTTTGAAAAAATTTTCAATTTTCGAAAAAATTTTGAATTTTCGAAAAATTTTGAATTTTCGAAAAAAATTTGAATTTTTGAAAAATTTTCGATTTTTGATAAAATCATTAATTTTTGAAAAAATTTTGAGATCATTTTTGCTATTTAGACAAAAAATTGTAATGAAAAATTTCTTATTACTCATTAAGAATTAAAATTTAAAATGTACTAAAAATACATTGTTTATTAAAAAAATGCATTATTTGCAACTTTACCCCAACCTCAAATTTTTGTGCATGTACGTCAAAAAGCGTTTAAGTTATTGTAAAAAACGAAAATTAAAATTTCATGTTCAACACCCTGTATCTCTCTTAATATCAACATTTTATTAAGGCTTGTTGGTTTGAATCGCAATATTTTGAAGTGAAGATTGTACAGTACTTTTATGTACAATTAAGTACCTGTATATAAAAATGTTAGATCTGACGCTAAAAAGTGTTTTTCATTGAAATATTGACCAACTAAATACAATAATATTATTCACGAAACACCCCTCGCTCTTATCTAGAGCTAGATGTTAGCTAAACGTATAATTGTTTACCCTATAGAGTAGTTCATCAGTCTTTAGTATCACATTACACGGATGGGATTACACATTATAGTAGGTTTCGAAGATACATTAGATTTGTATAAACTGTGTTTACGGCTAAATTGTTTACCGAGAAATACTATTCAGATTTCGGGTTTGAGTGTGTGATTGTATGTATATAAGATGTGGAAAGGTATCATTCACTATGGACAGAATTATTGAGTTTGACAATTTCATTTCAAATAAATTTCAAAATGATAATGTGAATATTCAAAGTATAAATTCGGTAATCAAAAAAAATATCAAATATGGGAAGAAAACACTCCTAATGTTTCTATTAGAAATCAGACAACCTGGGACATGCCACAAGACGGTACGATGAAAAAGTATAACTTTTCAAAAAAATGGGATACCATTACCAGACTTGGTAATGGGAGTGTTCGGGCCAGGAACTAAACGCTCTGAAAGCTTGGGAAAAACCCCAAGTATCTTTCAAGAGGAAATCCACGCCATAAGGGAGGGCGCCCAGTTCAATATTGATACAAGATACAGAAGACAAAAGAAATTCGATTCAAAATATCGAATTGTTACTACAAAAATACCTACAACTACAGCGACATGAACACGCCCACCAGGGCTCACGTTTGCTTCTGCCAACTGTACATCAAGTAAAAGCCTCATCTATTCAATCAATCACATTTTTTAACAAAGGGAAATATTTCGCGATTTAAAACTTCCTCCGTCAATTCCAAGTAATCGTAGCTATAATCACCGAATAATAATCATTATAATTGAGGTATTGTAGTCTAAATTCAATCATAGGGATGCTTGTCTTGTTTCTTTTAAATTAGAGATCACTTAAATGATTTATATTTACCTTATACTCTTTTTCTTCATAATTCAATGTAAATTCTTACCTGAAAAAGAAAAATTTTCAATTAGTTATTTTTTTTATTTTTTTTTATTCAATTTATGTGCTCGGCAACTATGGCCACTTGCACAGGACGATTACAAAAAAACAGTAATTAATACAGATAGTTACAAAAAAATAATTTAAAGTCTATGATATAGTGATATATTTTTCAAGAAATTCAGTGTTGGCTCGATTTGGTTTGGGTCCCCTAGGATGTCTTGCAGCTGGGATTTGAGGTTATGTTGTCGTCTTCTTGTGCTAAATTGGCGACAATCAACCAGGATGTGTTTAATGGTAAGTGGGCACTGGCAGCTTTGACAGGAAGGTCTGTTGCTTGAGGTCATTAAGTAGCTATGCGTGAGTTTGGTGTGGCCTATTCGAAGTCTCCGAAGGATTGAT
This sequence comes from Galerucella pusilla, assembly GCA_910591695.1. Taxonomy (NCBI): domain Eukaryota; kingdom Metazoa; phylum Arthropoda; class Insecta; order Coleoptera; family Chrysomelidae; genus Galerucella; species Galerucella pusilla. The sequence goes on along the minus strand of CAJUYI010003004.1, from coordinate 21,635 downwards.
AATTCTTGTCTAGAGAGTTCAGTTGTCTCAGTAAACAGAGGTGAATTGAGAATAGGCTGGATGGATACTAGTGAAGTCTTGGTGGAGCTCCAGTGAGTTTGCCACGTATGTGTAGCGATTCTTTTTGCTTCTGCCTCAATATCCTTGCAAATTTGGATATGAGCAGTAATTGTGGCAGTAGTTGAAGCTGATTTGGCATGCTGATCGGCCAGTTCATTTCCAGGTATACCGATGTGTGAGGGTATCCATATAATGGTGACTGTGGTGTTTAGGGAATAGATATGGTGATAAGAATGATGGATTTCTTGGACAATGGGATGTTCAGTAAATAATTCTTGGATAGATAGGATAGACGCTAGAGAGTCTGTACAGATGGCAACTTTTTTATTGGGATGGTTGATGTGCTTAAAAGCTTGTAGAATACTGTACAATTCTCCAGTATGCACACTGCACAAAGAAGGGATTAGGGAAGTGCTGATGAGATTTTTTGCTGTGGTCACTGAGCAGCCAACTCCTGTATCACTTCTGGAAGCGTCGGAGTATAATACTAAGTCGTAATGATTGTTATGGATGATTTCATGGAATGATTTAATCATGAGATTTTTAGGTGTTTCATGTTTATTAAATTTGGATAAATAAGTATTGACCTGAGGAGGGTGCATGATCCAGGAAGGGGTTGGAGAAAACGGAGAGGGGTTTGTGAGTGAGAGGTTTATGTTATTTGTTAATGAAGCTAGAGTAGAAGCGATAGGTTTAACTATTGGTGAAGGGTTATTTAGAGGGTTGGAAGTTGATGTGAACAGAGAATAGACAGGATTGAGAGGGTTTGAAGAGACTGAGGCTGCGTAGGATAGAAGCAGATATTGTCGTCTAATCCATAGTGGGGGTTCATCAGCTTCGCAGTAGAGACTTTCAGATGGGCTGCTAGTTATTTGAACTTGTGAGAGTTGAGCAATTAAATGACATTTTCAAAGTTTCAAAGTCCTGAGGTCGGTTAAAGGACTCGACAGGAGTAAAGGTGATCGCATTGCCGATTCTTTAGCCAGGGAAGCGGCTGGACTAAAAATTTTAGGACCCAGTGACGCCTACGGCCTAACGACTTCGACAATTGCGGAACTAGTCAAACGTTACACCCATGCTCAATCCCTTAAGATATGGGATGGAATCAAAGCATGCAATGTTGCTAGGATCACCTTGGGCTACCCTGGGAAGCAGGCTCCGAAGAAATATTTGGCGATGACCAGGAAAAACCTACGTTCAACAGTAGGATTTCTGACTGGCCACTGTCAACTAAGCAAACACCTCCATACTATGGGGCTAGTGGACACACCTCTATGCAGGATGTGTGAACAGGAAGATGAAACGGTCAGGCATGTCTTATGCGAGTGTCCGGAGTTATCGTCGATAGGAAAGTGTGTCTTGGCCTACACCTGCGGATAAAAAGATGAAGTTTACTAGTGACCTATCCACCTTTCTGAGAAGGACAGGATGGACAATGACCTAGGAGGATAACTTCTCGGGAGGATGTACAATGGGCTACATGTGGCCTAAGTGCTGTGAGCCTACACTCACCCTCCCTACTCTACAGATACAGAAGCTTCAAAGTTTCAAGTACAAATGAAAACGACGATTTTAAAAACAGTTATTCATGCAATCAGATTAATAAATACCTTTTGCACGAGTTACATACAATATTTTTTTACGTTGATGCAAAAACCTTTAAATGTCTTATTTAGTTTGCTATAAATTGTCTAAAAATCGTACCTTTCCTCCCTAGGGAAAAATCATATTTATAACATGGGAGTAAAGTTTATTTTCCTCCTTTAAGTGATAACTGCTCTCTGCTACGGAGGGAGGATGCAGTAGAGCAATGTAGAAATAGTTTTCACACTAAATAGTGTTTAAAAAAGAATAAAAAAGAACAAAAAGCATTTTAAAGCTTCTCAGAGTCTAGAAATTATTTGATGTGTGTAACTAAACAGAATTTTTAGGTATTTTCGTGAAAGAAAAAGCAATAATTTCATTATTTGTAGTTTCTTAATTATAATAATCACAAATTGGGGAGATTTCATGATTGGATTAGATAATTTCTTGTATATAAATCAGAAATAGTTAATTTCTTAACATCTTTACACAAACTAACTCATTTATACAGGGTGATTTATGAGTAATGGGCCAAATTGTAAATCTACGTTCAGAATGACAAAATAATAATATTTTCATTAACAATAATGGGTCTTAGTCTGCTCCTTACTGAGGTACAGGATGTTAAAGTGAAAAAAATAAAATAGATTTTTGTTAATAGATCAGCTACTTTTCTACATAATGACTAGAAAATTGGGTATGAACTAGTTTTTGTAAGGGTAAGTGTTAGGTAAATGTCAACATTCCATGGCATGCTTGTGTCTTAACAGATTAATGCTACGTCGACGTTGTAAGTAACCCATTATGCACGAAATAAATTATTTTTATTCTAAAATGTATTTCTCTAATGCTAAATAAAAGCTTTTATGTTTTTTCATTGATTAAAAGTATGTAAATAAACCAAATGAAGTAGTACGTGAATGAAAATTTGATTGTAATTTACTTAAAACAAGAAGTTTAAGCTTTCATCTCAAAACGGACGTGTATGTTATGATATCTCATTACGTGCATGTTATTGTTAATAGTATATTACGTAACGTGTGTGGTAAGAAGCATTTTACGCACTAATGGAAATTCTTTACAACACGAGTTTTTTTTTCCCCTTCGGAGCCGTCCTTTCGCCGGTACCACCTCAGCCTCCTGGGCTTATTGTGGATACTCCTAGTGTTCTGACTACAACCTATTCAGCCAATCCGTTCCCTGTATTAGCTCATACAGGTTCTTAGCTGGTTGATTGTAGAAGTCTTCTGGAGTCATTTGGGTTCTACCATAAAGTTTCTGCCTTCTGTGGTCCAGCGACTCACAGTTGCATAGTATATGCAGAGCTGTTTCGGTATCCTTTTTGCATCTTCTGCCTGTAAGGTCTCCGTTGTACAGCCCTATTTTGTTTAGGTGCTCCTTTGTGGGAAAGTGTCCCGTAAGTAGCCCCGTAGTGGTGCGCAGTTTGTTCCTGCTCATTGAGAGCAGTTCTTTCGCTACTTTTTCTGATGGTTCTTTTATGAATTTCTTCCCATGTATTTGACCAGTCGTATTCTTCCAGTATTTCTTGTGTTGTTCTTTCAATCACCCTTTTAACCATGACCTGGTTAAGCATCTGGGGATGCCCACAGCAGGTTCGGGTCCGTTCATCAGAGTTGACGATCCTACTCTTGCAAGTTCGTCAGCTTTTTCATTGCCTGCGATTCCTTTATGACCTGGTACCCACTCCAGTGTTACACTGTTCCGAGTCGCCAGTCTTCTAAGTTCTTCGCCGCATTCCCATACTAGCCGAGATGTCACCCTATAGCTCTGAAGTGCTTTAAGGGCGGCTTGGCTGTCGCTGTAGATCCTGATCTGCCTGTTGTTGTAGGCTCTCATACTGTTAGCCCTTGCACACGCAAGTATTGCATAAACCTCTGCTTGGAATACAGAGGCGTATTTTCCTAGCGAGACGATTCCTTCATATTTGCTCGTCTTGCTGTATATGCCCGCTCCGGTGCCGAGTTCATTTTTAGATCCGTCTGTATACCAGATCAGTTCATTCGCTCTACTAAGTGGTGGTGCGTTCTCTTCCTCAAGCTCCTTTCGATCTTTGATGACAATCTCGAAGTTCTTGCGAAAGATATATTTGGTAGTCATTTGGTCTGTTGGCATTTTGAAAATGTCATCACCCACCTGCCTTATCTCTGTGTGTCCTCTCCCATGTGCCACATCATGGTCTAGTGCTTTTTCCAGTCGGGTTAGTGCTGCCCTTGCTTCACACATTATGACATAATGTAGTGGAGGAAGGTCTAGCATTGTTTCCAGCGCCGCTGTAGGAGTAGTCCTCATTGCCCCTGTAATGCCAGTGCATGCAAGTCTTTGCACCTTGCTTAGTTTTAGCATAGCAGAGGATTGTCTGGTCTTTGGCCACCATACCAAAGATGCATATGTTATCCTGGGAATGACAACCATTTTGTATAGCCAGTGTACCATGCTGGGTCTTAGTCCCCAACACGAGTTACGTACTATACTTCACCTACGACCTACTTGTACTTGTATTTTTTATAAGAAGCATAAGAAATAACAGTTACATAATTAGAGGAGCTTGGTAAACTCCATCTCTATTACTTTATTACCAATGAAAGAAGCACATTAGAGAACTAACGTTTAATCATTATTAATATATTGTTTATAATCGAAAGTCCATTTTTCAATGATAATCAATAGCTCTTTGGGCTTTTCATGGTTAAACGTGGCCATATCGAATGTTTTCAAATAGTAAATTTTGAATAAAATGGCGACGTCTATTGACAGTTGCTAAGGGAAGCCGTCGATTTACTTTACAGCTGTGCGTTTTTTTTTACAGTGCGTAATAGACGTCATTACATTGATACCGACTGTGTGTTATTGACTGATTACAGGGGGGGTCGTAGGTAAATGTCATTTACAAGGAATGTTGACAGTGCGATTTTTGACGTTTACAGACATGGGCGTAGAAAAACGTAATTAAAAAAACAAAAACTTTGTTGAATCGTATGACCCGCATGATAAGACAGCATTTGACTACAGTAAAGGTTTGTTCAAACAATCCCCCTTAAGCTCACCTTTGTCTTTAAATTGGTATAAATATGGGGAATTAGTTAAGATCTTCTGTTTCAGTAATGTCTTTCTTTTATTAAAACCCCCAACTACGTCAACTGCAAGAAACCACTTCCAAGACCGCACCGTAGCATACCATAAATCGTGTCTGTGTATAAAGCGATCCACCAGCAAAAAAAAAACCATAAAAATAATCGCACTAGGCAGCCCAGCTTCGTGGAAAACAACGATTATCACTTTTCCGCTTTACCTTTATCTCAAAGAAAGTGAAATCTACTAAATTGTATGTTATCTTTTACGAATATGCTATTCTAAATCTTAACAATTTTATCACCTACACTTTGTAACTTCTGAAAAATATTATCTTGGCGTAACAACCCTTTTTTAGTATAAAATGAAAAAAAGTGTATATAATTATAAGTTTGTTATGAATGTTAAAGCTGATTTTTTTTTGTTAACCAACCCTCGAGTTTCGAAAATTTACATTTTTACCACTCGTTCCAAACTTTACCTCCGACTGTCTGGGTCGAAATGATTATTCTTTCTTGAATTACAGTCTTAAGAAGAGTTTGGGATGAAAATAATCGTTTATGGTGTTTAGAACTAACAACAAACTTCAAAAGCACATTATTTATTAGGCCAGTCGGTAGGGATCATTTTAGACCAAAAGTACAAGTAATTAGCAATACGGGTGATTTTTTTAATAAGCACCTTGAAGTATGTAGATTAATATAAACAAAAGTTTACCAGTCTATCGATTTCCCAAATTACAAAAAAAAAATCAAAAAACTTTTTTTTTAAATTTTTCAATATTTCACGCTGGGAGGAAGGTGGAGAAGAATAAAAAATACCACCGTGTAGGGGAAGTGTTTTGCAATAAAAAATGCGTTTTTTTCGTCTGATCAATGGTTTGTCCGTAAAAAAAATTCAGTAAACTAAGTATGTGTTCCGCATCCGCGCGACTCTGCTGCACGGCGGAAAAAAATATAAATATTCAATCAGAATTTTTTTCCAATCTTTGGTGAAAGTTAAGGTTGTAAATAATAAATAAAAGGTGATAATAGATATTTACGTAATTAGTTATGAAAAGAGCGATATTGTTCAACATGCGTAATATTTGCCAAAACGAGCGCTAGCGAGTTCTGCAAATTACGCGTGTTGAACAATGTCGCTCTCTTCATAACGTGTTTACGTACAACGTTTTATCTAATTCCGCGCTTTCATAATATTTAATAAAATCTTCAATTACAATGATAATATTTAAGTGGAATCAAATGGTGTTAGAAGTATTGTTACTATGATGTATTCACCCAGAAAATTGACTTACTTTAAATAACTGTGTCCTGAATAATGTTTTTTTTCAATGTTTATAAATCTCAAAATACTATTGAATTGAAATAATGGGTTAGATGTACAGTTTAAATAATGAAATAATTGTCAGTTTTGACAGTACCTACCCAATTCATAAATTATTTTTTGAAACTCATGTGGTATCTCTATGTTGAAACATAAACAGTTACGTAAAGTTTTTACATAACTACTTTTCATAACTGATATATGAAGGTTATGAAAAATGTGACGTTACCTAACGTCAAAGAGTGACGTAAAGTGTCACATTTAATAGCGGAATTAGATAATAGTATATTATTAAACGAGCAATTTATTATAGCCATAATTCAGGATGGGTGACGTTTGTGTCACGAGCCGCAGGCGAGGGGCGCAAGTCACCCAAGTGAATTATGGCCATAAATTGCGAGTAGAATACTATACTTTGTCCACGACACTTAATTTATTTATTAATAAATAAAAGTCAGTAGCGATCATAGCGTCAAAATGTTGTGGCATCTACTTCAAATAATTTGACATATATAGAGATGGGCGATACTGTAGAAAGTATCAATACAACGTACCGTTATAAATATATTGTTTTAAAATACTTAATATTAGAAAATATCGTTATGAAAAGTATCAGTACTAAAAATTACAATATTTTACAGATACGATATATATCAGAAACAAATTTCCTGAACAAAATACACAGATTTAATAGTTTATTTCATATTGTACCCCCATCTCCAGTCGTGAATTATGAACCATAATACACTACAGTGTATTATGAACCATAATTCACGACAGTTGATATATGGGTACCAAATACCTTTAGATAGGAGGTAAAATATTGACTTATTATTAGGTGGTCGTGGACAAATTAATTTTTACATATTTTTATTGGAAAAAGGTATGAAAAAATAATATCTTAAATTATATATCAATCATCTTTTATACATTTTCACTATACAGTCGTATTCAAAAGTCCCCTCTCCCCTTCGTATCGTTTGAACGGCTACACTTAAATTAATAAAATTTGGAGGGTGAAAATAAAGTGTTGTAAACTTCTCTACGAATGGTAACAGGTGACGTCACAGTGCCACATATCAACAATGGATTCTTATAGCAAGTGTTCGAAATGTGCTCCGTCTACTTCTTGACAGTAATACATCCTATTAGTAAATTCTTTTCGTACTCGTTCGAATGTTTCAACTAAAATTTCATTGCATTCTTCAATAATTCTTTCTTTCAAAACGCCAATGCTATCTGGTGCCGTAGGATAAACCTTTGATTTCAAGTACCCCCATAGAAAAAAATCTAATGGTGTCAGATCTGGTGACCGAGGTGGCCATTCTATAGGACCCCGCCGGCCGATCCATCTACCTCGATATTCTTCATCCAGGTAACGTCTTACTGCACCATAATAATGTGCAGGAGCACCATCTTGTTGAAATGTTATTTCCAGATGGCCGAATTCATCTGGATTATCTTCCAGAATTTCAAGAATTAACGGCTCAATTGCATTTTGTAACATCTCCAGATACACTTCACTGCTTAAATTTGAATTTAGGAAGACAGGACCAACTATGTGGATCTGTAAGAGGTATCTTCAGTTCTCCTCCTTATACAGAATATATATCCACGAGATGGTACAGATCTCCTGAATGTCTCCTCACCGTCGGCAATTACGGTCCTAAAATGGACGTGTGGGCCGCTGGGTGCGTTTTCTATGAAATGCTAACGTTAAGACCACTCTTTCCTGGTAGCAACGAAATTGATCAACTGTATAAAATTCACCACATCATGGGATCCCCAAATACTCAACTTCTTACAAAATTAAAATCTCGATCTAGGAATTTTATTTGTTTTCCCAACATCAAAGGTACAGGATTGTATAAACTAATTCCTTATATAACCAGAAACGGTAGAAACATACTCGGTTTAATGGTGGAATATGATTGGGAAAAACGTACGAACGTAAAGAGACTTTTAAGACATTGTTACTTCGACGATGTGAGAGAAACTTTAACCAAAACAAATACATGGGACGAAACAAACTACGAAGTAATCGACGGAACTATAGGAGATGATAAAACAGTTTCTTCTGTTGCCGAAATAGTGGAAAAGAAGAGAATTTTAAAGAGAGAACATTACAGTGACGAAATTAGAAAAAACAGTTCGAATCAATTGATAAAATCAAAGATTTCAAAACATGTGTACATTGAAGACGTTCCAAAAGTTAACAAGAGCGCCAAAAGCCAGAGATCGAAGAATAGTATCAAAAGTTCCGGTAGCGACAAAAGCAGTAACCGTAGCAGTAAAAATAGCAGCAACGACATTCCTTTTTACAACAAACGTCACGATCATTCACAATCTCACACGAATCACTTAGACTATAGAATAACCTCTCTCCCTCTAGTGGATTATAAGGTGATGAGATCCTCGGAAAGTAAAATTCCGCTTGCCAAAAAATCCTTGAGAACTATGTGGTTTCCCAAAATACCTGCCCAACATTGACTTTTTCTGGAAATTAGGTATGTTGTTCACGAAAGGTGTGAGGATTTGTGTCACTCCAATACCCTACATTTTGTGTATTCACATTTCCATTGAGGCAAAAAGTACTTTCGTCACTAAAACAAATTGTTTTTGTGTAATGTGGGTTTTGACTAATTATATTTGTCATACATTCACAGAATTCGAGTCTTCTGTCGGTGTCGTCATCCGAAAGGTGGTGCACCATTTTTAACTTGTATGGATGAAATTTATTTTTATCCAACACTCTCTGTACTGTACTTTTACTTACTTCACAGATAGATGCAACTTTAGTTGAAGAAGAAGTAGGGTTTACTACCATTTCAGCAACTATATCAATTTTTTTATCATCACTTAATGTGGGTCGACCAGATCGTTTGGCATCTTGAACACTACCTGTTGCTTCAAACTTGTGAAGAATCTCCCTCAAATAAGTTCTCGAGATAGGGCGATCTGGGTATCTCTAATTAAATAAACGTTCCGCTTCATGGAGATTCTTTCTAGATTCACCAATTATTAAGATAGCTGCTACTTTGTCGGCTTGAGTGTACGTACCATTTTGCCTATGTAAACTCTTAAACGTCTCTTTAAACAATAATAAAATTAAATATTCAAGCTATTTAGAAAAACTTTGCAAAGCAACAAATACTATTAAATTAAAAACGTCAATTTTTTTGACAGCTAACCAGAGGCGGACTGAGAATTCTTAAATATTCAAATGTGAAATAGTAATTTTGGTATTTATTTAATTTATCTGTCAAAATTAGTTTAAACCCAAACAAAATTAACATAGCTATGTAGCCAATGTCAATGCCTTTCAAACGAGATATCATTTGCCATAAGGTCCTATTTAAAATTATTGGCCAGAGTGGCTCTGTGACGTCATCTTTTACTATTACGTCACCTGTTACCATTCGTAGAGAAGTTTACACTTTATTTTCGCCCTACAAATTTTATCAATGTAAGTGTAGCCGTTCAAAAGATACGAGGGGGGAGAGGACTTTTGAATATCACTGTATATACGACTTTTCGGATTCTCTACATGTAAAAATCGTAAAAGGAATCTTTAAAGGTTTATCCTTGGGCATAACTCGTTGAATATTGAATGAGACAGGAACATTTTATTTTTTTAACTGATTTCCGTACGGATCTTCGACATTTTTTTTCCTTCAAGATTTATTAGTGTCTTATATGGACAGGAATGTATTTTTTTGTGTCACTCTACGGACTTTTTTCGTCATAGATTTGCCTGGAGCAGAAAATACCGGTAGTGCGGTGATTATTTTCGTTTAAATATAAACGAACCTTTTGTATTGGAATTGTTTCGTTAAATAAAAAAATACAAAAAGGCTATTTATGTTTACAAATAGGGGTGGCGTTGTTCAACGACCGATTATTAAAAATTCATCGGGTAATAAAAGCCGGAAAAAATGTATATTGTTCATCAGTTATTCACCCTCGCAAATACAACTTCAATCAGATACGGTTTTCTAATTCCGCAAAGAAAGATTAACGGGAAAAAAACAAAAAAAAAAAGGTTTTGTAAGCTTGTTTTTCCAATTAAAGTATTCGTAAATTCAACAATGATTTGTCCAAAATTTGGAAATTTACATGAAAACGCATCTGTATACAGGGTGCGGCAGATAAACGGTCAATTAGAGATATCTCGAGAACTAAAGGTATCTGAAATATGAAAATTGGCATGAAGGGGTTTAGAATAATGAGCTATTCAATGAAAATATTGCCGTCACCATTCTACTTCCGGTTATACCGGAAGTCGCACATAACTTTGTTATTTTTAATGGAAGACCCTGTATATTTTTAAATTTTAGGAATATTTACGTTATTCTGAACATTTTTTGTTAATACTTCCCTATACCTATTTTGAACCGTTTTTGAGTTGTAATGTTTTTTATATGAAAATGACACTTTTTTACCATGTACATAAAATTCAATATCCTCTCTAATGTAATTTGAATAAAAGTTTAAATTTCTCAGGAACTATTCACCACATACCGCTTTATCGTTTACACTGTGAAGTTACCTTTTCTATTATACAGGGTGCTGTCAAAATTGGAATAAAAACAAAATCCACAATCTTCGCGTAATTCCTTTTTTTCAAATGGGACACCCTGTATGTGATTATTAATTTTAGAAGAATACGTTGTCCACTATCGATATGTATTACTATTCCCTATACCTATCTCCTGCAGTTTTCAAATGAATCAGCTTTATACATTTTTGTCACAAAAAATTAATTTTCTCATAGGCTATGTGGTGTTAATTTATTGAGTTAAACACTCGGTTAAACATTGAACAATTATACAGATACTATCAAAGATAATAAGGTACTAGCTTGTTAATTCAACAAATGTTCAAAATGTTGCCCCTCAACTTCCAAACATGTATAGACTCTTTTAAGGATGAATTTGGATGAGCTGCAAAATATCCCAGGATGTCTATTTGTAAATCCTCATTATCGACATGGGTCTTGAGCTTATTTCTTTTACTTTTAAACTGACCAGACTGGGAACTGTTGAACTGTGTAGCAAACGTTTTACAGTTTTATGATTTGGTCGAGGCTTTTCGGGATATCTCTCAGCAAACACACGGCAAGTTCTGGATATCATTTTGTTATACTCACCGTGAATCATAATTAAATTTAAAAAATCATGATTTGTATATCCTAAATGTGCCATTATTATTTTGTTAAGAAAATTAAAGGCAAACTATTATTATACCTTTCACACAACGGCATACAACAAGGTGACTATTAAACATTAACAATAACTGTCATTTGTCAGAATATTCCATAGGCGACTTGATAAATGAATTTTTTGTGACAAAAATGTATTCTTCTAAAATAAATAATCATATACAGGGTGTCCCATTTGAAAAAAAGGAATTACGCAAGATTGTGGATTCCGTTTATATTCCAATTTTGACAGCACCCTGTATAATAAAAAAGGAAACTTCACAGTGTAAACAATAAAGCGGTATGTGGTGAATAGTTCCTAAGAAATTTAAACTTTTATACAAATTACATTAGAGGATATTTAATTTTATGTACATGGTAAAAAAGTGTCATTTTCATATAAAAAACCTTACAACTCAAAAACGGTTCAAGATAGGTATAGGGAAGTATTAACAAAAAATGTTCAGAATAACGTAAATATTCCTAAAATTTAAAAATATACAGGGTCTTCCATAAAAAATTAGAAAGTTATGTGCGACTTCCGGTATAACCGGAAGTAGAATTGTTACGGCAATATTTTCATTGAATAGCTCATTATTCAAAACCCCTTCATGCCAACTTTCATAATTCAGATACCTTTAGTTCTCTAGATATTTCTAATTGACCGTTTATCTGCCGCACCCTGTATACAGGGTGTCCCACGACGAGTTAAAACTGTCTGTATATGGCAAAATACTTATAGTAAAATCATGAAAATTTCTACGTTTCGGTTTTCGGATGTGATCTTTTTAACAAAAACATTTTCAAAGATGGCAGACTTCCGGTTCTACCGGAAGTCGACTGTAACTTTGTTATTTTGAATAAAACACCCTGTATATTAATACATTTTTAAAATCTACGTAAAATTTTAGTATATTTTTGTCTGAAAACTTTTTTCGAAAAATGCACGTTTCTGGAGTTATTAATTTTTTGGTAAAAAATTTGACGGTTGCAGACCCTTACACATTATTTTTTTAAGAGGATACCCTTAAAGATATGAAACTGGTTTCTGTTCGGTTACTTTTAGCAAGGTCAGACCTATTTGAATCTATGTTGAAAATTTTTTCATTTTATACAGGGTGTGTATAGAAAGTGTTCTAGGTTTAACACACCATAATTTCGATCTCGAAAGTATGAATATCGCAAAAACTTTGACATACACTGATGTTTAATTGAAAAATCCACGTGAAACGTCAGAAATTAGCTTCATGAATGTTACTCACTATTTTTGGTTTTCCGATAAGATTTTATTTCACTTATGTTTAAAATTTAATCAACTCCCTAGCTTAAAATAGCAAATGGTCCGTAATAAAGTCAGTACATCTTTATTACCAGCTGTAAAAGTAAATTAGAATTAAGAACATCATCCCCTACCTACAGCTAACTCATATAAATTTCGTATATTATTACCCTAGATCTTAATTAACCTCTTTTAGTACAGAGATTATAACAAATTCAGTAACATCATGACTTACTCAACACACTAATAAGATAGCATGGCAAGTAAATGAAGGTTTCAGGGCGAAAAAGGATTTAAGGAATAAGGACCAACATCAAAAATGATAATGATATTGTTAATAAACAATAACATGGATCGAAAATGTTTAATGAACATAAATGTGTAAATCGGAAAAGAGAATCCGAGTTTTATTATATTTTTTAAGCTCTGCTGGCATTCATTATCCTTCCAGTTATTCAAAGTGACTTAAAAATTCATTCTATCAAAGTCAATATCAATTCCCTCAAATATTTATACCTAGTTCTATGTGTAAATCCTCTGGAATCCATAATATCTAATAAAGGACTATGCTTCCAGCATATGGAAAATAAAAGACCACTCAAATGCAGATATTTTGATACCAACTTATTCGTCCTGAAAAATAAAACATTTGATAACATTGCGCCAATGTTGTAATTTAAATAATAAACCCACAAAATCAGTTGATTGGTCAGAAATTTTCGATTCGATTACATAATCTAACCATTCAATAGGACACCACCTGCTGCGGTGAAACAGAGTCGGACCTGTTCTATTTTCAAGACGAATAAGTTGGTATCAAAATAGTCCATAGTCCTCTTTGTTTTTCCCCAAAAATTCCCATAATTTTCCATTCATTTTTCCGTAAAATTTTCACTTTATCCAGTTGAAAGAATTTTTTTAGATTGGTAGACAATTTCTGTTTGGATATTTTGTGTGAAACAAATTTAAAATAGAGAAACAACACAAGGCAGCAATTTTAAATTCAAATTCAACCTGACATTCCGAGTCAACTGGATGTTTATCCAGGAAAAAAAAACAAAACAAAACGAGTAACGACTATTCAACAAAGTAGACAGATAGATAAATGAAACTGGTTTAAGGAGCTCATCGAGAGTTTAGAGTAAACTTTTCGACATTCTACTGGATTATATTACGTGAATATTTCGAAATAAAATCACTGAAGAGACAAGATTAAAATAAGAGACAACTGTAGAGAATACGACAAAAATATCCACTCTGGGAGAAGCCACTATCAAAGCTAGGATCGGTGGAGAAGATACCCTTAAGGAGGAAACTGAATGAGGATTTTTAGGTTCAGATAAATTTGAGTAAAAAAGGAGTGAGTGTTTGGGGGATAGATTTTATAATTGTTCGAAGGTTAGTAGGGGGATTAGTCTTTGGAATGTAAAGCGACTGAACAGGATTGAGAGGATTGGAGGATACTGAGGCAGCATATGAGAGGAGTAGGGATTGGCGTCTTAGAGGTAGGGGTAGTTCATTAGCTTCAATGTGGAGACTATCAGCAGGGCTAGAGCGAAAAGCACCAAGGCAGAGGCGGAGAGCGGTATTGTGTACAGAGTTTAGTGAATCGGCGACAGTTTTGGGGGCAGACATGTAAATAAAGCAGCCGTAATCAAGCTTTGAGCGGATGACAGCTCTGTATACTCTTAATAATACGATTTCGTCGGCACCCCATTGAAAGTGACTGAGGGTTTTAAGTATATTTAGTCTATTTGAGTTAGTCTTTGAGTTCATGGATATGGTGTTTCCAGTTAAGTCGGGAGTCGAAGGTTATTCCAAGAATTTTACATTGATTCGCAATGGGTAGGAGTATGTTATTGAAGAAAATGAGAGGTAGAGGAGAAGATGTTCTTCTTGAAACCTTGATTATTTTGGATTTGTTTTGGGATAAGGATAATCCAAGGTGAGTAGATCTATCTTTTAGAAGGCACAGAATTAAATCTGGTTGATTATTCAATTCGGTGAATTTTCGAACACAATTTGTATGAGGGACAACAATTTGAAACAATCGAGCAGCTCAAAGAAAGAATGCAGTTTGTAATAATTTTGAACAGGGTGCAATAAATGCTGGGGGTATCAATTTATGGCGCAGACGACTTCAAGAAGTGGTAAACAATAATGGTGGCCACATTCATAATATTTTAAGTTTTAAAGTTACTAAATTGTAATTTCGGAAAATTTCCTTTCTACTGAAGTATTCTGGATAGTTTATCTACCGATGAAGCATATTAGTACAATATTAGCTAAAACAGTTTTCATTTGCAACGAGCTCAAATGCACTGTTATATAATTTTTTTTATAAGTCCGACCCTGTACATTATTTTTGCTTTCAAATTTACAGTCATGTTGAGTACATGTTAGGTTATTAGCCCTGCAAAAATAAAATAAATCTCCCAAAAGTGTACATACATACATACACACACTCTCTTGTGATATTACTAGAGAGAAAACCTCTGGATGGCATTGGATTTGAGTCCCGGTCCTTCCAAATACAAATCATTAGTATAAAACACGTTTTTTCGTAGAAATTAATTTTCCAGAATCTTCTCATTCATCGGAAACTTGTATTGAGCTATTATATTCCTTTCTATCGTAATGTTCGGTAAACATGGAGTTATCTTTATATTATTAAGCCACTTCTACTTTATTTATCTAAACGAACTAACTCATAGTCTCTATCTACTAAATTTCAAATTGATCCTGCTCCTCGATATTTATTTATCCTTCCAACTATTGGAAGGAATTGAAGAGAGTTGTAAATATGAATAAATGGGATAGGAGGAAATTTATTTCAACATTTATTTCTAGATGGAAGCGAATGGTAACACTAAAAAGTCGATGATAAAAAGCTTCGAGGTTCAGTTAAACTTTTAGTTTACTATTGATAGTTGAGATGGCGTGGCTTACTATGAATTTGTTTGTGGAAGAGGGCAAATCAAAGAGCAGCATATATACAGATTACAGATTACGGTATGTATATTAGAGTAAGGTAGACAGGCGAGATTCCTTCAGGATTAAACCAGGAATTCGAGGATAAAGAGAGAGAGAGAGAGAGAGAAAGAAAGAAAAATAATCCTTCGGATCTTATTTCCCGTTTTTTCTTTTGAGGCTCAACACATTTTTTGTATACCAGGGTGCGAAGCAATTACTATTTAACTTCAAAGAACGTGAAAAACAACTGAGCGTTTTTTTTTCGTATTACTGAGATAGATTATTTATTTTTTCCAACTTCACCTATTAGGTACACTTTTCTTTTTGAATCGAGCAAGATCAAAATTTCGAGAAAAAAAAAGTTTTTTCATTAATATTTTTCGTCTTTATATGTATTGTAACGTTTATTCTAATTTATATTTACAATTAATTTATATTTACAGATTTATATTCAAATACAGTCCTTATTCAATAATTTATATAATACACTAAACACACACTAACTATAATTTATATGAGAGTCACTTAATAAACACTTTATCTCGGCGCGATTGCTTTCTTTCAGTATCAACACTAACTGACTAACTAACTCCGCTGCGATGCTCGTCGCCTATTTATACTCGCACGTCTTGTAGTTCTAGAAAACTCTCGAAGTTCTGGTGGATGCGCTGGGTTTTCTAGATGTTACGTATTCCAGATTATTCTCGAAAATAAGGCGGATGAGCCATAGTCGTATCATATGGGAATCTCACTGGGGGCACTAATTGAGCACATTAATGCAGCAGCTCGCGTAAAGTTATACTTTTTCATCATACCGTCTTGTGGCATGTCCCAGGTTGTCAGATTTCTAAGTGAGGAGGTGTTTTTTTTCAATATAATATTTTGTTCTTTCTGCAACGCTTTCCACCACCATATGTAAAGGGGTGAGGTTGAGAATCACTTCCATGGCTGCCGTTGGGCATGTTCTCATTGCTCCATGTTTTCTCTCGTCGTCAATAGGCTAGTTCTACTACTTGCCCTTATGACATAATATACTATTTTTAGAAAATTCTATTTCAAAAACCACCCAAGTAGATATCGTATTTTTCTCGTTTTGTATTCAAGTTAAATATCCAGTATCACATGCACTCTCCATAATATTTTATACTTTCTATTGTGCAGTAAACCAAAAATACGATCATTTCATATATATCCCGCATATAATTCCGAGTTATGTACAGTCAAAGTTACGTAAAACGTATATCTATAATTGACATCAAATTGTTAATATTATTTCTGAAATAGACGATGGAAAATAACAATGCAAGGCTATTACCAACCAGATGTTATCAATGTTATGAATGCACATGTTGAATCCAAGTCTTGGCTGTCGCGAATGTCGTTAAGGCACAGGCGAAATAATACAAACTACTATATGCATTGAGTGAGGTTGGAAAGAAAATCTTGACCTGGTTTTATTGAATTCGATCCGGTAGCAGACATGAATTTTTTCATCAAATTTACCAAAATTATTTTCATCTATTTTTACAAATATCTCCGGATTTGTTTATTGTTAAATTATGAAAAAAGTATATCGAAAGCCCTCGCAACAGGTCCTTTTATTTGATATGTCACACGACATATTTTAAAAAATGTTAATTTTCAATGTTCCCCCCAAAATCCAAAATTTAAAACACGTGCATTGCTTGTACTATTCTGGGGCGCGCTCCTTCTTTGGAATATATCTCACAGTTATTCAATTTACCGGTTACGAGTGTTATGAAACTCCAGTCAAAGCAGAAACTTGGAGATTGACTAAAAATGTTTGGTCAATTATGAATTATACAGGGTGAAATTTTTATTTTTATCGTTATTAAACACATACATAAAATACCTGATGTATTTGATTTTAATACATTAAAATAAATGCTCAAAATGTTATCCACCTAGTTGTTGGCAATAGCACAGTCTCCTATAGAACTCCTTAACTTTGTTTAAAGTTTGAGGTGAAATATTCCGTATTTCTGTAGTTATCCAATCTTTGAGGTCTACAATGCTAGTTGGTTGTGTTGCATATACTTTGTTATCTTGAGATAACCCTACAGAAAAAAATCTAAAGGCGTAAGGACTGGCGATCTAGATGACCACTCAATAGTACCTCTTCGTCCAATCCATTTATTGGGGAAGATTTCATCTAAATAAATTCTTACCATTAAAGCATAATGGGGTGTTGCCCCGTCTTGCTGGAACCAAACATTTTCATTCGGTAAGCTAGGATCTATGCGTTAGGATATAAGTTTGCCAACGCAGGAATAACTTTATTTCTAAGCATATTTAAATATTTTTCAGCTGCCAAATTTCCATCTATAAATATAGGACCAATAATATGGTCGCCTATGATACCGGCCCAAACGTTCACCCTTTGAGGGTACTGAGTATGTGTCTCACGCATCCAATTAGGATTCTCTGCTGACCAATATCTACAGTTCTGTCAGTTTACCTCTCCATTCAATGTGAATGTTGATTCGTCAGAAAAAAGAATGGTACCAAGAGCTATCTTATTTCTGTTCAGCTTATTCATCAATCTTTCGCAGAAATCCATTCTAAGATTTGGATCGTCTTCTGTTAATTCCTGCACGAAAGTTAATTAGTAGGGATGAAGTTTTTCTTTATGAAGACATCTTAGAACAGTTGTATGACTAACATTATTTTCACGGGTAATTTGACGTGTACTTGAAGTTGGATTCTTTTCGACACTTAACAAAATATCCACTTTCACATCATCTTCAACGAAGTGTAGTTTTCTTTTCAATGGTTTGGCATGTCCAAGTTCTCTGAATTGTGCATGAATTTTAGACACAGTACTTTCTGAAATATTAGGCAATTCAGGATACCTGTGATTAAATAAGTTTGCTACTTCAACTTGACTTCTGCAGTTATCCCCGTACCCGATCATCATTAAAATCTCAATTCGGTGAGTAATTCATAATTGCCATACAATATTCAGTTTGTTGGAATCGGTTCATTAAAAGGATTTCAAAAATATGCAAATATACAGGGTGTTAATTAAAAAAAAACAACACCAACTATGGCATACTTGTGTGAATCACCATGTACATTTAAATTTATGTTAACCTAACGCACAACTCAATTCAAAAGTTGACGTGTCTCGGCATTTTTCATAATTTCCTCAAATAATGACATAAAGAATTTTATTTCATGGGTGGTTTCCACACTGTATGAATTTTAATATGTACAGGTTACGTGATAATGATTGTATTTTTTTATTTCTTCAACAACCTCACTCCTTCCTTGTTGGGAACATACTGAATACCACCGACTAGTGAATTCTCTCTGTAAAGGACAATCAACCTTCGGCTAGCCCCTGGACCTGGGTACATGCTTCTATGCGCGCACAGTTATTCTTTCTCTCTATTTCAAGCTGTTTTTCTCATATTTTCCTTGTCGTACTTGTGTAGTCGGGACGGTTCCATAAGATTTTTCGTGATCTGTATGTAGACGACAAACAATTCAGTGTAATGTTAAGATTTGGTTAGGAAATCTTGATATAATAAATTCGGTTTCCTTCACTGAAATAAAATGTTGTGTCAAATCTGAGAGCCCGCGAAGGAAAAAGGAAAAATGAGATACAACAATTTATGGAGACAAAATAGCCGATAAGCAAAATGCTCAAGACATATAAAACAGTGGTGAATAAATAAAAAAAATAATTTAATTTCGCCATTTTTCTTCACTCGTTGTACAGTCGCTCACGAAACTTTTTTCAAATAAAGGGATCTTATCTCTTTTTTTCGCCCTGTTCTGTGTAGTGCTTTGGAAAAAACTTTTCAATTTATCCTGGGTCAATGCAGAGTTGAACTTTTTCATATGTAAATGTTTAAAAAAAAATTTTTTAATGAAAAACGTAACTGGAGATTCATCTCTTTCGATTTTAATAAGTTAAGAAATAAATTGAAGTAGAAGTGAGAGAAGTTTTATTAAAAAATTTTTTCTTGTGATTATAGCCCGGTTCTGTATGAAATTGAAGCCCGACAAAGTGAAAATTGATAACATCTCTTTCTGTCCTTAGACTCTTGTTTTTTTTTCAGGAGTTCACCCTTTTTATGGTCTCGAACTAAAGACTCTTTGATGATATTTTATATCCCCAATACACGAAAGAAACGTTTGATTTTGCTTTATTTTCCTTTAAAAAAATATGCTAAAAGAATTCTTCTTGCACGCTATGATTGTGCGAGGAAAACACGAATATAACAATGGCCACAAGAGAGAATAAAGACAGTTTTGTGATATTCGAACCGACACTTAAATTCGGCATGAAGATTTTTTTCACTTAATGACATAATTTGAATGGATTTCGGAATAAAAATTGATTAGTTACTTTACTTTTATCCAAATTTCAACTTAAAACTGTAAATTCTGTTGAAATTTCCAGTACTACTTATGAATTCTGTTGAATTGTTTGGGTTAACATGCGAATTCTTTTAAAATTCCCTGCAAACACTTGGAATTCTGTCGAATATTGATGTTAAAACTATAAATCTTTTGAAATTCCCAGTTTTAACTTCAAAATTTGTAAAAATTTTTAGTTTAACATAAATTCTGTTAAAATTCACAATTGAGGCAGTGAATTCTGATGAAATTGTCGTTAGAACTGCGAATTGTGTTGACATTCTAGATTAACATCTAAATTCTATTAGAATTCCCAATGGAAATTGTGAATTCTGTACATTTAAATTTTGTCAGGTCTTTTAGTTGAAACTGGGAGTTCTATAAAAATGTCTATATTCTGTTGAAATTTTCAATTTGTCCTGTGAATTTTCCAAAAACTATTCAAAAATTCACAGTTAAAACGGTGAATTTTGTTAAAACTGTAAATTCCCAGTATACTTGGTGAATTCCTTATCTTGTGAATTCTGTTAAAATTTCCAGTTTCTCCTGTAAATTCTGTTGAAATTTCTTGTTAAAGCTGAAAATTCCTAGGAAAATTCTGTAAATTCTTTCAAATTTTTCAGTTACAACCGTGAGTTTTGTTAATTTTTTCTAGTTTGACATAAACTCTGTTAAAATTCCCAGTTGAAACAGTAAATTCCTAGTAACCTTAATGAATTCTGTTAAAATGTTCCGTTTGATTTGTGAATTTCACAAAAATTATTCAAAAATTCACAGTTAAAACTTTGTTAAAATTTACAATTGAAACTGCAAATTTCCAATTTACCTTGTAAATATGTGAAAATTTCCAGTTTACCTTGTGAATTCTGTTAAAATTCCTTGTTAAAGCTGAAAATTTTCAGTAAAACCTGTAAATTTTGTTGAAATTCCCAGTTTAGCCTGTAAATTCTTTCAAATTTTCTGTTACAACTTTGAATTTTATTAATTTTTCTAGTTTAAAATAAGTTCTGTTGAAATTCCCAGCTGAAACTGTAAAATTCCCAGTATACTCGGTGAATTCTGTTAAAATTTCCAGTTTGACCTGTGAATTTTCCAGAAATAATTCAAAAATTCACAGTAAAAAACAAAAACAGTAAATTTCCAGTTTACTTTGTGAATTCTGTTAAAATTCCTTGTTAAAGCTGAAAATTTCCA
>CAJUYI010003003.1:0-26357 GCA_910591695.1 Galerucella pusilla | reverse complement strand
TCGTGAATTATGGCTATCATAAATTGCTCGTTTAATAATATACTATATTTCAAAATGATAAAATTTCACTCAACTTTCCTCAGTACCTACACAAACAACGCACGAGATTTTTCTTCATTAATTATAAGTTATTATATGTTTTAGAAGTTTAGCTGCTTCAATTCCCAGACGCACAACATCCCAAATATATAACGTCAATACGGTCCTGCGCACCCTTATCAATCACATCCACAGCTTTAACTAAAATACCAATGTGGTGAAAATCTTTATTCATGTAGAAATTATCCGTTTGGACGATTTTCCGTTTATAACCAACTCAATGGGGACCTAGAATGACTCTCTATGGTTGATTACCTGCCAAATGGGCAAAATGATTAAATATTAATAATTCATATGCGGTTATTTCCCGTCAGATTTTCCACCAGATTATACTTATATGATTTTCACACTGCTTCATTGTATAATTTTCGTTGGTATAAACACTGTTTCCATTTAAAAAGGACCCACCCTTAATTAGGCATTCCAAATCACGTGACCCAATATGGCGTCTGCGGGCAAACATCTGTCTTAAGTGTCATAAGAAAGCATTTAGTACGTGGTGAATAAATTGTTTAAACGGCATTATCTCCAAAGTTGTGTGAATTTGTGATTGTTGATAGACTTTTTGAGATGCAGAGTGATTATTTAAAGACATTATTGTTGCAAAATCCAGATATTGGCAAGAGGTAAGCTGAAAATCCAATTTGTTTGTTTCCTAGATGTGAAGTGAAATATTTGTTTACAGATATCAAATGAAGCTAACAAATCTGTGGCTTAAAACCGCTGGCACTGAAAAAAATTTTACAGCATCCCTGTTGGAACGACTTCCACAACCAACCACAAGGCACGTAGTTGGCATTTTTTCGTATTAAAATGTAATAATACCACTATAAGTCCTAAATAATATAAAAAGGCACAAAAACAACAATCCCACAAAATTTAAATAAACTTTTCAACAGCACAATGATATAACACCAACAAACTATTTGCCCCCAGCCGCCATATTGAATTTGTTTTGACAGGTCATTGGAATGCCTAATATTTCGGAAAAGCGACATATTAGGTTATATCCCGAAACATGTCAACTTCAAATTTGAGAGTAATACTTTTTAGCGCTACTAGAGAAACCCCTTAAATATTTTCAAATTGCGTGAGGTATCAAGTCAAACCTCAAAGCTCATCTATTCAATCATTTTGTTCAATTTTTTTTCCTTTGATTCCAGATTTCTCCACTCATCTCCAGTAGGGAGCGGAGGAGTCTGACGTTTCTCACATTATCGCCATAAAGGGTCCACCTCAAGTTAAAAGTTCACGTGCTTCTGCGGGTCCTATTCAAACAACAAAGTGTATACAATATTCAGTATGCTGAAGCATATTTCAATTTATTCCATTCGAAAACCACGTCAACGGCTCTTAATATTTTGTTAATGAAGTTGTGTCTGAAAAGTTTATAGGTACATTTCAATCGACAAACGCAAATGGAAAAAGTTTTCAACTTTAGTGCAATGTATTAAGTTTGACGAGAGTTTTTTTTAGTTGTATGCTAATTTATTGGTTTTAATGTTACCCTGAAAAATTCAAGCATACCTCTATATTATATAAAACCAATTCCATAATTTATTATTGTTCCGTGAAAGTTTTCATCAACAGACACAAATAACTTTGACAATCCCATTCATGTATAATAATTCCCATTTGTGAATACAAAAATCGTAGTTTGCTGTCGGCTAAATGGGAAGGAAGAGAGTTTGCAAGTGGATAAAAATATCGGATAAATTACGTTACCGTAGCAACCCTAGCATTTAGGTACTGTCTGTTCACCAAGCAATGCACGTCAATTTGACAATTATAAATGTCAAAAACAGAATGAATTAAACAGCTATAACAATTCCAAAAAGTATGTCGAGATTTGGAAATATTTGCAAGGCAGAAATAGTAAGGGAGATTGAAAAATCAACTCCAGAAAATACCAAGAAAACTCATTCCTCCATATGGAATCAATTTAATTTAATTTAGTTTAATTGAATTGAGTTTTTTATTCATGGGATTGTCTTACCAAATACCACGCGAGCTCAGATTTAGCAGGATATTTTTTCCGGTGGTTTTCTCATGCTTACTTTCATTGGCAATTTAACGAGAGTTGAACAGTAAGTAAGTATTCGAAAACAACCACAAAAAATATCCGGCTAAATCTGAGCTCTTGTGGTATTACCCCCGACAACATTTTAAAACACTGTTCTTTACGTTGATTTTTTGTAACACATACTTTAGCGAGTTTCCAGGTCAACAGACCCAATTTTCATTCCACAAGTCGTCAAATAATTTTTTCCAAAAATTTGTCGTGAGACTACTAAATGCCCAGCTGCACCAGCTGAAATCAGTTGAATCGGCTGATCGACCGTAAATCGTAGCTTCCGTGCTGCACCACCCAAAAACTGTCCGTTAATCGATTGATTTCACTAAGAGAATCAACCGACCGTTTCCTGGCGATAATTGCAAATACGGAACGTTTTTGAAAGTTATAACCTCACTATTTTACTAACGACATTTGTTTGATGTTGTGAAAATTAAAGGGACTCTGCAATATTTTTAATATTATCCATAGGTGGTATCACATTGCGAGTGAACCATTACAGATTATTATATTGTTACACATTACACAAAAACAGTTATGGGTACGTTTTCATCTTCATCTGACGAAAAGTTCGACCGGATAATAGAAATAGAAATAAAAATTATGAAATCAAACAATTTTATTTTGTTAAATCTACATTATATTTAACCCCAAAGTTGTGACGCGTTTCGCTAACACAGTAGCTTTTTTAAACGAATGGAGGTATAATGAGAAATTTTCAATTTATACAGTGCCTTAATACTAAATTATATGGAAATTTAACAATAAAATTATAATCTATTTACAAGGAAATGAAATGAATTTGTCTAAATATATGGGATTAACTAAAGTATTTAACAAGTTTACCTGGAAACTCATTCACAACAATCCTACAGGAACCTTTCTAGGTAAAAAGGTTTAATAAGGGAGAATTGTTAATATCAAGTTGGTCGTTAAGAAGATTATCTGAATATTTGTTTTTATTTATCTCTAGGGCTTCTAAAATATTTAGACAAATTCATTTCATCTCCTTGTAAATAGATTATAATTTTATTGTTAAAATAAACATCCGTATAATTTAGTATTAAGGCACTGTATAAATTGAAAATTTCTCATTATACCTCCATTCGTTTGAAAAAGCTACTGTGCTAGCGAAACGCGTCACAACTTTAAGGTTAAATATAATGTAGATTTAACAAAATAAAATAATAATTTACTATGGATTTACATCAAGTAAAAGCCTCATCTTTTCAAGAATTAAAAATATTTATTCTCATACATAAAGGTCGTCATTACAATTCATATATATAAAAAAATAAACATTCAACACCAACAATTCACAGTTAAAAGTTTTAACATTTTAAATAATGCACATACATATTTTCCAAAATTTATACATAGGTGACATGTTTAACTTCTTCAAAATAATCGTTGCTATTGTAGAGACACATATCCTTCAACATACTTTTAATTTTGGTTTTAAATATTTTTGTAAGCAAGTTTTGAATTTCTTCAGAGAATGCATTAAAGAATCGAATACCTAGACCCTGGTACTTGTTTATTCTTACTCTTGTTGGGACAATTTGATGTTTTCTCCTAGTATCATAATTATGTATGTCTGCATGACTTGTGAAGTGATTTCTATTATTTTTCACATAATTCAAATTCTCATTTACAATTGAGGAGAACAAACTCATAATTTGAAGCTGTTTAAATATCTCTTTACAAGGATCATGATATTTTGCTTGTATAATGGAGCGTACAGCTGCTTTTTGTAAGACAAATACCCTTTGTAGCAAGTTGTGACTGGCATTGCCCCACACTAGAATACCATACAGAAGTTTAGAATGGAAAAGTTCATAATAAGCAGCTATGGCAGCTTCTTTGTTAACTATATTTGATATTCTACGTAGGGCATATACAGTTCTAGCTAGCCCACCACAAAAGTTATCTAAGAGGGGTCTCAATGAAAGTCGTGTGTATAGATGTATTCCCAAGAAAGTAATATCTTTTATTGCATTGTTTGTGTGATTTAAGCTGAACACGCAAGTTTCAGTTTCACTTTCGTTGAGGTATAATTCATTGCTCAGACTCAAACCAAATTTTAGCTTTAGCTAGGATTTTTGATGTGCTTTCAGTTATATCAGATATATTTTTGCAGTGATAAGAAAAGTTAGTATCATCTACATACATAGTGGTTAGTAGATCATTATTTACAGTATTCATGTATGAAGGTAGATATTATAAATAGTAGAAGACCTAATATAGATCCTTGTGGGACACCTCTTTTTATTGTTAGTGTGCTACTATATTTATGGTTGTAATGTACACTTTGTGGTCTATTTTGTAAGTAAGATACAACTATATCACTGGTAACTCCTCTGATTCCATACCTCTCAAGTTTTTCTATCAAGCGAGTATGACTGACACAATCAAAAGCTTTTGAAAGATCTGTAAATATAGTGACACATTGTGACCTATTTTCAAAAGCTTCTTGAATATTATTTATTAAGGCTAATAAAGCCTTTCTAGTATTTCTGCCTTGTCGAAACCCGTATTGCTTAGCAGAAAATAAATTAAATTGATTAAGAACCTCTTCCAGAAATAAAACAAGTGAGACCGAGATGTGATCGATTCAATTTACTCTACAATCAACAATTCAAAGCGATATCGTTTCTGTAAAGATCATTTTGGTTCATTTGTACCCACGTTTAATTCTGCATCTCTTCACCAGTAGGTACATCTTTTTCATTCCATAAGCATTCCATGGATTGAACGGAGCTTTTTTTATTAGAACATCCCAACAAATAATAAAAATATCTTTATTGTTACAGGTTTCTTGGGTTCGACATAGAGATATCCATCTCCTAACTGTAGGAAGATATACATATACATCTGACCAACGATTTGAAGCTGTCCATACTCCTCATACAGAAGAATGGACGTTGAGGATACGATATCCTCAAAAAAAGGATTCCGGTATATATGAATGTCAAATAAGTACCACGCCACCTATAGGACAATTTGTATTTCTCACTATTGTAGGTAAGGACATACATTTATCTACTTTATTGCTACTTTTTCAGTGTTTATCCAAGCACAAAGTATTAAAAAGCTTTAGGGCGAGTTGTACAATAAACGTTAACCCTTGAACTTAGCTTAGTGTTCATTTTTCATTGTGCAATATCTGGTTAACCCTAACTAGAGGTATGGAAATGACATATTTTAACCGTACAAAATTGGAGAGTTGAGACTCGTCGTTGTCTTTTAACTACCCTAGGGAACTTCAATACTCCTGCACAAAATCTATACAATGAATCTTATCAGAACCAGAAATCCCATAGAAAGATGCTTTGCCGTTTTGAAAAGAAGATTCCCTGTTTTGGTACTAGGCATAAGATTGAACTTACCTACAGTTGAAAAAATTGTAACAACTGCAATTTTACACAGCATAGAATTGTGAAGACCACATGCCCCCTGTCAATCCTGCCATAAACCTTTTAGAAAACATTAATATTGATGAACATAAAGGCCACAAATTAATGACCATGGAATAACTCGATAACTTTTAATACATGATTATTTCCAACATTTGTTGTAAGTGAAACATTTTTTCAATAAAAAATTGCAGATTCAGTTCCCTGCAGTTAAGTTATGGAGCATAGTTAACCGAATGTCTATGGTTAACTCACGATCACAGCTATGAGAGTGTTGTACGGAACGTAGTCAAGAATTATTTTTAACTCATGAGTTAACTATGCAATTCACTGAACCACCAAAAATGGTGGTTTAACTAAAGTTCATGGAATAACCTTCAAATTCTGATGTGACACATCTTATAATTAACTGTTACAACTTTTCATTGTTTACAATGGAAAACGTGGATTATTTTGAAGAGTCAACGGATGATGAGGATTTTTTAGAAATGATAGAAGAAGGTTTATTTACTTATTTTTATACGACTTTTATACCTTATTGAGATTTTATACTGGGTTTTAGGTTTAAGGAGAAACGCTCGCATATTTCGAAGAAGAGAAAATCATTTTGAAAAGTGGACGGGAAATGAGTTTTTTGATAGATTCAGAATATCAGAAGGCACTGCAATTCAATTTTTTTATATGGACCACCGCCAGTGCCTTGAGCTTAACATTTTTCTTCAGCATACTTTTTCTTGACTTTTTTTTTTAATATTTCCATATTTATTTAACAGTACGTTACTTGTTCGTTGTGTAGTTGCACTGATAGAATTAAATTCTTCAGCCTACTGAAGCCACAAATTTTTCTTATGCCGAGAACTTTCTGCATCCGTTTTCTTACACTCTATAGATAACGTTTTTATACTAGAGAAATCAACGTCAATTCTTCAAATGCACCACAATTTGGAGTACGCTTGTTTTCTTTTTCTGCCATCTTTTCAATTCAAAAAGAACACACGAAATGATAATATTTAACGCCAAGCACGCTTTTGATCATTGACTCATTGATTAACGATTTCACAGTATACAAAAACTGTGACGATTTTTCAAGTTAGTACCAACAATATTGATGGAATGCTCGAATGTTACTAGAGAT
Organism: Galerucella pusilla; assembly: GCA_910591695.1. Classification (NCBI taxonomy): domain Eukaryota; kingdom Metazoa; phylum Arthropoda; class Insecta; order Coleoptera; family Chrysomelidae; genus Galerucella; species Galerucella pusilla. Next base: position 19,633 of record CAJUYI010003003.1, on the reverse strand, counting down.
TCGGATAACCAACATAAAAATATTAATTTGACTGTGGTTCAACTGATCACAACACGAACATCTTTCGTACAACGATTGATTGATTTGACTATGGTCAACATGTGAACCTGGTTCAGTTGATAAATTGGTTAACTACGTTACATACAACTGGCCCTTCATGTAATAAATAGAACTAACCATTGATAGCACTATTAATGTATTCAATGATATCTGACTCACCCAAAGATATAATTAATATTTGAGCGTTAAGCACCAATCCACCACAAACAATAGCTATTTGTGTATTAAGAGCGGAAAGTGATACTTTGCCGCTTGAGGCAGAGAGTTGCCCGCGCGACGCGTAGCAGAGCGCGGGCAATCTGCCGAAAGGGGCAACGCACTTTCTGCTCGAATTGCACACAAGATTTTTTCTACAATCACCTTATTTTTAAGCAAATAATAAAAAAAAACACGAAAAGTACACTTTATTAGAATGTGATGTTGAAAACATGTAACAATTATTATTTTTATTTATTGAGAATGTTTGTGACTTTTTTGCTTTATAACCCACTGCTTCTAACTTCAAAAATGCAATCAGTTTAGTGTATTTACTGATGTTAATATCATTTTTTACTTGCAAAATGCTTCGAAGCATCGAATATTGTGACCACAAGGTTGAAGATTTTAGAGTTTTGGATTTTTCGCCAAAATAAGTCAGCAATACATTCTCCGAATATTTTTTAATTTTCTTTGAGCGGCACCAATCCATGAAAATATTGTATTGTTTTTCGTATTTACCTCTGGATTTAGTTGGCACAAGATTAAGAGCAATATTTTTAGCAAAATCTGCTATATCTGGAGGTGTGCTTGAAAATTCACTGTCACTATCCATTTTTCAAATAGCTATTTATAAACAGACAACTTTTTTATAAACTAAAAATGAAATAATGACGTTTCATTAATTCCATAGTCTACTATTTCCACAAAATAGTAGGCAGGTACTTAAATAATATGCAATCACTGTTGCATCTAGGTGTATAATGCATTGCCTACCTTCTGACTTTTATATTTCTACTACGTAAACTTGTCCGTATAAATCAATACTATGAAAATAGGAATCTGCAAAAACGATCAAGAAAATTGTCAATCTTTTCAACGTTATATTTGTAATAAGTTTTGAATATTAATTTTTATCTTGAACTAAGAAATATATCCTTCACTGTAGTATTGAATCAAAATAATATCAATGTATGAGGTTTAAATTATTTAGTTTATTGTAAATGAAAACAGGCGAGCGGAAAAGTACGCTCTAGAGCGTAAATAGTGTCAATTATGACAGATCGCGGAAAACATCAACTTTGCGGTTAGATTTGAGTGTGCAAAAGTCTACTTTGGGTAGTGATCGTAGGAAAAAATATTTTATAAACTTTGTTCTTTGTTCTTCTTTTCCTATCTGTCAATCATTTGACCTACTCCGCTACCAACCTCTTAAAACGCCAGAAGTCAATTAGTTCACGGCCTGCATTTATGACATTGGACAACAGATAAAAACAAGAGTCTAGTTAAAACTTAAACGGTTGTTAATTAAACTTCGTTTATGAGATGTTTTGTACAACTTGCCCTTAGGAGAAGAGAATACTAGTACGTTTCTGTTTTATCTAGAAAATCCATTCACATCCAGGTAATTCGAAATTGATGTAATCCTTTTAGCTCTTGTTTTACCAGAGGTTAGCAATATCCATTAAAGCTTAATATGTTCTCTCATATATCCTTGAATCAATCTATTTATATACCCGTCCCTAAACTGACAATATAAACAACAAATTTGTGGTTTGAGTAGCGCTTAAGATAGATCATGATAAAGGCACGGAGTGGGTACAAAATCGCATGATTATCGGTTTCAATTCTAATAATCCCTGTGCCATGAGAAAATTGATTAATGACAATGACAGATTAATAATAATCGTAGGCACATTATGATTGTATTTTGTTATAAAATGGAGAGAATCCGTTGGACGTTTTTTCAACGTATGTATAATCTACATCATCGGTATAATGACAAATGTTTGCGTTAAGTTCAAATTTACACTCGTGGCTGATGTCCTATTTGTGATCTTCTCCCGTAATTTTCAGGTTATGTTTTGTTTGATATTTGAACCTTACAAAGTATTGGATATTTTTCAAGAAGGGGAAGAGTAAATTACATAGCATATTTGGATGTAGCACAACTACCGACTACTTCTTTTATAAGCTCACTTGATGCTGTAATAACAAAAATGAACCAATGTTTTTCAAATACTCAAATCGGAAAATACTAACGGTTAATCAGTAGTTAATATCAATTATATTACGAGAATCCAGCATACGCCACCACTCCGATGAATCTGTTCTTCACCTCCATTAGATTTTTTTTGTGTAGCGAACAATACGTTCAATCCTGTTCTTGTTAAAATTGTATTAACCTTCTCCGTCTCTACAAGGCTATCAATTGCTTATTCCACACTCGCCCTTTCTACCGTCATCAAGACTTCGTAACGAAACGGGGTTTCGGCCCGAAGGGCCAACTTCGAACCTTTTGGGACCAACAGACAGACCACATTTAACATGCGAAAGGGATGATATCATTAATTTAAAGTGACTAGGATGGCCACCTTAAATTAAAAAAAAAAGTGGAGGATAGATCTAATCTGATTATGTTGATTGAAGACTGATTGATCGATTGATGATTGATTAGCTCAGCACCATCCGTCAGAAGCTTAGAGTCCTTGGCATCTCAGCCTATAGTCTTTTTGTGCTTTTGATTGTCCCGTAAATATATCAGTAGCTCAACAGTATTTCCACTAGGACCTCCTTGGAGAAATCCTTCCTTGGATGCTGTAGCCCAAGAGTTTATATCTCCAATTGCTTCATATTCGAAGATAATGTGAGAGCCTGTTTTCCCCTCTTCCATGTACAAAAAGGTTATTCCCTAGCTGCGGTTGATATTTGCATCGCAGAGTCGACGGATTTTTGGTCACGTGATCACAGATAAATCTGTGCAAATTGCTATTAACGAACGGCCCGACCAATCATACGAATCATACATCTTCTAGCCTTCCTTTTGCCTGTCTTTGATTTTGGAGACTACCATTTTTTTTTTTTTGATTTTGTCGTTTCATATTTTATTTGTCATTATGTCTAGTCCTGAGGCAATTTTGGTAGCTATTCATGGTCTCTAAACAAATCGAGATTTATGACAGGAGTGAGTGGAGTGACTACAATATAACCTCATAACATGATTGATAAACAGATTAATCTTTCTCGTCGGTCAAAATATTCCGAGCAAACAGATTTACATCGGACTGAAGTGAGTGGAATTACCGAACAGTTCAGATTTACCTCCCCCACCTCTATTGTTCAATCAAAAACCAGGAGGAGTGATTTGAAAAACCTTACTTACACCACTAAAAGTTACCAGATTAGTTACTAAAGGGTGTGTTCCGAAAACGTAGTCAACAGTCGTGTTCCAAATTTATAAAATATGCCCCGATAGCAAAGACATTAGTCATAAGTCGATTTCTCCTCTGATATGCAGTATATTCTTCAGATGTACCTAAGCATTAAACAGAATGTAAGATTTTTTCCTGTTTCGTTTCTAATTCAAACTGAAATATTACAACATCCATTTTACTCTATCATGGCTGTTTTAAGATAGCAAACAACAAACAACTCAATGCTTTAAAAAGAAATTCAATAGGTTAATTTTTGAATCGTTTGGACTAGTATATAGTACCTATATAAAATTATTATCTATCAACTCATCATTCTTTACAGCCAATACCGGTGTGCTGTCGAAACGTTGGAAATAAAGTTCTAGGAAGTAACATGAAAGAAATGAATCAAACGAAAATACAATATTGAATATAATAATATTCAAAACACTTCACAAAATGGTTAATAAATACCTTTGAATCTACATCAGAAGATTCAGATTCACATCGACCACAAACAAATGATGGTCATTGTTGATGGTGGAGAATTACAGATAGTCAAGTTACTTTAATCATATTTATTTTAATTGAATTGAAAAGAATATGACAATTTATAATATGTTCTGGCAATAACAATACTACAAAATTAATAACTTTGTAGAGCAATGTGCAGTATTAATTTAAACATTTTTAACAGTCATCTTTATGTTGCCGGATTAAGTGTAATAAACCACTTTCCATTTTCCAGATACTTTCTTCCTTCTTTTTGTCTTCAAAAACCAATAATGTATCTTCTACCAAACCCATTCTTTCCTATTTGTTTCAAGAAAGTCTGACATTTGTTATTCACTAATCACAATTTTTCAAAAGTCCTGGTAGGTATTCCACCAATATTTTCTGCACTGTATATTGTTCCTCTACTTTACTACCTACAACCTATTCCTTTAATACTCGGTAAACAGACTTTACCACTATTTCAAGAAAAATGTGAAGTAATAATGCTTGAGAAATTTTGAAGATAACATGAATATTTTTGGTTTTTCATCCATTATTTATTTATTTATCGGTCAGACCTATCAAAAATATAAATTATCAGCTGATGTCAATGCTAAGGAGTGTTGTGTGAAACTGGGCTGAACTTGACCATTCTGAGGTCTACAGAATTGCCAAATTCAAATTACTCCTGTTTTTTAAATGAAGTATAGATGTAATAAACGAACGATTCAGACTAAAAAGATTGAATGGACGCAAATAACGAACGCAGCTCCTATAGCATATGCCGATTGTATGCATGTGCTCCCTTAGGGTGCAGTTACCGGTAAGTAATCCCGTCACTCTCCTTATCTGGCCCCTGCTAAGATGTGTCAATGTTCGTCGAGGCATCTGGCCCGGACAGTAGTTGATTCTTCTGCACAATTGAGAGATCATTGGTTTGAAATAATCTCCTGCAAACTATAATAGATGTCAGAATATTATTCAACATAACCTTCTTCTTCTTCTTTAACTATATAGCTGTTACTCCATACATTTTCACACTTTTACTTAAAATTTCATTTAAGTGTATCTTAACATCCTTTTCAATACTTCTCTTCCACTATGTATTCCACAACATAACTGTTCACATCAAGTTATACAGAAACAGCAATTAATGTTTATCGAAAACTGGAAACGATCCAAAGTAAACAGGGTCGAGAATAATTGCGTATTGGAAATAATGGCTGACAAATATTAGAAATATTCGTGGCAACTAACTTCTGAGGTGGAGAAAACTAGAATGGAATGTTCGATTAATTAATTCTCTAACAAACGTATTCCTCACTTGCTACAAACAAACTTGTCGTGATAAAAAATAATAAAACCCGTTCCGTGTTCCGGTTTATTTGTAATTCTGTGTCCCAAACCCCAAGAAAGCACCACCCTTTCAGTATATATCTTGTGTCCGACCACAATGTGGATTTCCAGAGGATATTCAACGACCCGGAGAAATGGCATATGCTGCCTATCGGCACGTTTCGCATGTTCTACAGTATCCCGGACCTATCCAGAGAAATCTAACGCCTGACCAAGTCATTATGCGAAGTTTGTTTAACTAACCGTAACCAGTATGATTCGTCTTAGTTACATTAATGAACGAATAAGGAACTTGATTGGATAGGAAGATGATAAATTTATTTTCTGTCACGATGTTATTGATAATTCGCTTGAATAAAATTATATGTTCGTAGTTTAGGTGACTGGATAATAAGAAAAACAAGTTTATTGTTTATAAATGATAAAAATAACAGAAAATGACTCCAGCAAAGATTTAAATAATACATGTCCTCTACTTTTTCTTCTGTACATAGCAGACTTAGGGTTGAAAATGTCAATGAATGGAGCGTTTTTTGCAGATGATGCAAAATTCTATGGTAATCCACGATACCAAGCTCAAGAACTCCAGCAAGATCTAGTTGCAGTAGAAAAATGGACCACGGAGTGGTTAATGTCTCTAAATGCAGATAATTGTACAGTACTCCACCTAGGAACGAACAATCCAAACGAGACATACTACCTTAATGGAAAAATTGTTCTTACCGTTGCAACTCAAAAAGATCTTGGAGTAACGGTATCTGGCAATTTGAAGTGGGAACAACATATTTCGAACATTGTGAAGAAAACCAACTTTATCATTTATCTTATTAAGACAGCTTTCAGAGACCATTAAGCAAGCACTATACTTAAACTCTACAAGTCAAGAATACGTCCGATGTTAGAACATGCAGTTAGCATGTGGAGTCCGTATTACATCAAGGACATTGACTTAATAGAAAAAGTACAGAGAAGGGTGACTAAAATACCACCAGAACTGAAACAACTGCCTTATAAAGAAAGACTGAGACAGTTAAGGCTAACTTCCCTGTCAGAAAGAAGAACTAGGTGATCTTATCCAAACACACAAAATATTGTCAGGGTATTACAGCATCCCACTTAACATTTTTGAATATAGTCAGAATACTAAATCAAGGGGACATAGTCAGAAGCTGCAAAAAGAAAAATGTGCCAAGTTACCAAGAAGAAACTTTCTTACAAATAGAGAGGTCTACAGCTGGAATGCTTTGAGAGAGGAGACAGTAAACTCTACTTCAGTGAACCAGTTTAAAAATCGAGTATACATCGACCTACTTGACTCCAGACAAAGACTTGTACACTTCCCGAATTAGAAATAGGATTATATCTGTGATAATAGTATATTACGTAACGTGTGTGGTAAGGAGCATTTTACGCACGAATGGAAAAGTTACTAGTAATTCCGTGAGTGCGTAAAATGCTCTACAGCACGAGTTACGTACTATACTTTACCTACGACCTACTTGTACTTGTATTTTTTATAAGAAGCCTAAGAAATAACAGTTACATAATTAGAGGTGCTTGGTAAACTCCATCTCTATTACTCTATTACCAATGAAAGAAGCACATTAAAGAACTAACGTTTAATCATTATTAATATATTGTTGATAATCGAAAGTCCATTTTTCAATTATAATCAATACAATACATAGCCCTTTGGGCTTTTCATAGTTAAACGTGGACATATCTTGTGTTTTCAAATAGTAAGTTTTGAATAAAATGGAGACGTCTATTGACAGTTGCTAAGATGTTGCTAGGGAAGCCGTGCGATTTACTTTACAGCGTTTTTTTTTACAGTGCGTAATAGACGTCATTACAGTGATACCGACTGTGTGTTATTGACTAATTACAGGGGGGGTCGTAGGTAAAACTTTTTTTTAGCATGTTGTGCTGTGACTTTTTTAAACTCTTTTCAAACTCTGTTGTGACGTTTAACTGTTTTTTTAACCAACTATTAAACTGGATTTTTGTTTCTATTTAATTGACATTTAAATAACAGTTACATCGGCCTAGCCGCTTACTGTTGATACAATAATAATAATAATGTCTGGTGCTTATTTCTCATTAAAAAGATCCTACACCCACGTAGTACGAATTTACAATTAAACTAAAACCAACGAACGATTCCAAAGTTTCCATCTCCTTTCACATTTCAACCACTTCTTCCCTAAAAAAAGTTGAAGTAATCTAGAAAACCAAAACGACCAAGCTAAGACAGTTAAAGCGTTACGACTAAAACTAAATGATCCTTTACCTGCTGGATAATAAAATAAAGTAAACCACAAGACAGAAGTTCGTGTAGCGTTATTAAAAAAAACACATATGTAGCAGTTTTTTACAATGTAGAATTCAAGATGTTCTTTGTATTCGATCGTAGATGTAGTTATACAACTTTACAAACATGATTAAGATAGAAATGTTGTTCAAACAAATATGAGTTATTTCCTCCATCTTGTCTAGATAACACAAATGCTTTCGGTAAATTTACCACCCCTCGGCGTCAACTTGTAAGTGTCACAAAAGAGATTACACTAAGCCCTCGAGGCATACAACAACTCGACCGTGGATTTGGGCAGTTACGTGTGGATTAATTCACCCCGGATATTCCCTGATATTCTCACAATACTGTTTTACAAGAAGGATAACACAACAAGTCATACATAGGTAAAAGGAAGCCCTTCAATTTCCTTATAGGTAATTTGTAATTTTATCGATATAACTTTTGCATAAACAATCAATATTAAGTTGGATACCACCAGCTTTAAGCTTCTTGATTGTTGAACAATTTGTTGTGCTTGTACAAGATGAGGGACTATTGACCAATAAAAGTGGCTTAATACAATAGGTTTGATAACAAAATAAGGCAAATAAACGTTAAAGATAACAGAGACCGCTCACTTAGAAGCAACAACTACTTCTCGGGCTATGTGCCCCGACATACATTAAGTTACACTTCTACCTTGTACTGATGAGGCGAAAACTCGCCGGAATCGATCTAAAAGTGATGTTATTGTTGTCTTTTCAGTATTTACAGATATGTGATGTCGTAGATATACGCCATTACTATTCTAGCGTTTTGTTGCGAATTTTAAACTCCAAAAATCCTCTTTATTTCAAGTAACAACTTTTCTTTTCGATAAAGCTCATGCGTACAAACATCGTGGATTAGTTTTCCAATATCATTCATCATGCCTATTATGAATATTTTTTCAAACGCACGCCCCTGCCCTACAATATGAATTGCACGAAAAAGGCAAGTCGAGATCCGAGAGAATCACAGTTTCCCTGTACCAGACTATCCAGACGACTGAGAAAGAAGGGAAAGAGGAAAAGCATACGGTTGTAATCAGCACGTTTTGAAATTGAGAGCGTCGTCCAGATATTATGAACTACATGAATGAACATTTTGAAAAGTGAAAAACAAAAGCTAGATGCTTGGCTTATTCTTTTTGGATGATTCACGAATTTAATATAAGATCCAAGAGTATATATTGCTAACTGTCTATCAAACATCATCCGATACAAAATGAAAAAAAAATATTTCACGCCCATGGTAGATCGAATATTCGCATACGAAAAAATTTTACAGTATCTATTGCCAACCTTCAGAAAATATCCTAAATATTAAATTACTTAACTGATAATTAAAAGTTGTTTGAAAAACAGTACCTTTTTGTTAAGTATCTATTATTTTTAATCAATAGTTAGGTAATTGAAACTTAAATAATATATTGCAAAACTGGCTGTGAGATTCCTGGAGTTGAAATTTGTATTGAAGAGCTACGTTGAAGTGGCATTAATGTTTTATTTTTACCAAAAAACAGGATATACAGGATGTTCTAGAAATTATGGGAACAATATGAATATAATGAATAGGGTATTTGACAATTTTTTTTAAACACCATTAGAAGATTGTCTGGCCTCAGTTAAGTACTCCAAATTTTTTTCAAATTTTTTACTAAGCGGGAAAGTTGCCAAAACCAACTTTAAAAATTTTATATTTAAATAGCGCGCCAAAACGCGCTGATTTTTTATGACGTCAGTGATCTTGTCGCTCCGCCTACCGCATCCCGAGCGACAAGATCACTGACCAGCCGAATCGGAACCATCGGCTCGACCTGCGGCCGCCCACCTGAGCTGGCCTATAAGAAACAAGCAAGCAGCGAGACCTCTTACGTCACAATAAACTCACATATTTTCCCGCGCTGAGTAAATATTTGAAAATTACCATTTTTGTTAAGTTAATAAAAAATCACTGGTTTAATTTATTTGTGTGAAATATTGATTTCTGGCATAATAGTACCACAAAGTACCTGCTCCGACTCTTTTTTAATTTTTTCCGCTCATAGGAAAATACCCTATTCAGAAGTTTCATCGTTTACAACTTACTTGAAATAAAGGGGAGAAAAAGTATGAGTTTCCTCCCTGATTTGGGGGAGGAAAGTGTGTACTTTCTATAGAGGTAGGAGGAAAAATGTTTTGGTCGCAAATGAAGTCTGCCGTCAGTGTTATCTATGGTCTGCCGCGGCAACGAACGAGGCATCGATCCATCCGTACGGACACTGAACAGTGATTTGTCAAGATGGAGGACGTACACTGTTTGATAGTGGCCAGTGCTGCATTTGTAGTTATAGCTGGGTTATTAAAAAAGAGAAAAAAAAACGCTGGTGGTCGACATCTATATTCCGAAATAGGTTGACTACCAGAGGTCAGTCATTTTTGAATAGCATGGTGGACGAGGAACAAAATGGTCATTTTCGAAACTTCACCAGAATGTGTTCTACATACTATAGCCGTTCTTCGTACTCTTGGATGGAACTCAAAGTTTTTACATTGTCCCAACTCATTTTGGTTTTATCCATTTTTGTGTAAGCAATAACACTGCCCTGTACTTGACTAAACAATCGACTGGCGAAGTGGGGCAGCTTTAACGCACAAATGCCGTCCACATATGATCCAATTATTCTTTGAGATACCGGATGGCGTTCGAACTGCCTCGGACCGTGCGTCGCACAACAGAATGTAGTTTGCCGCACCTCGAAGACAAGTCCACATACGTATTATCGTCCGGGCTCACCTTGCCTCGTTCCCTTCGTGCTCAGATGAATACGCGCCTTGAAGGGATCTGCCAATCATTGCTGCCATCTCATTATTTTTGTGGAGTGAAACTACACTCTTTAGACAACTTAAGCCTGTAAACTTTGTTGTAATAAAACAAATTTGCTATCATGATAGCTTCGATTTGATATTTCTGACCCTCCAACTGCTACTGTCAATTATTTATAGTTGGTATAAGGTAGGGTGCAAACTATTAATATTTTTCACTACATTCCCAAAGGAGGATTATAAATAACTTCCTTTTTCCGACTATCATAAAAAACGCTTCATATAAACCTACAACAGTCCCCATTTCACGTCCCAAGGAAAATTACTGCAAATAATAAGAGAGTACAGTTACTTTGGTCGTTTCAGAACCAAAATGGCGCAGCCAGGAATATACACCGATTGTTTACTAGCACGGCGTCATAATCATTAAGGCTAAACGCAAATGATCAAAGTTTCCCTCCTCCACACTTTGTTCCCACTTCAGAAATTGTAAATTGGCATCCTAAGAACGCTTGCTGATATTTCCTGTTCCTAGCTCTTACTTTTATTAATAATTTTCCGCACCATTGATTTCAAATTATTTTTGAATGAAGATGACATTGATATTTTCCTACATTGTGTTTAAATTAATCAGCAAGTGAATTGTAACTAGTTTTATAAGGTCCGCATTTATAGGTTAGATCTTCGGTCAACCGTACAGTTAACTCTACATTTTGGGATCATTTGTCCTGCTTAACCGTAAAATATCAGTCACTCATAAATTTCACGACTACCCAATTGCGAATTTTCTGATGTTTCTAAGCCATGCAGAAACATGCGAAAGTCTGGATAGGGTGAGCCGCAACAAAACAAAGAAAGACCTATTTTCACCGTCCGAGCAAAAAGAGACATGTAGTGAGCACCGGGGCAATGTTCCCGAGATTCACTTTCGGAAGTCGGAGCTAAGGAGATCTTGTTCCTGATCTGATCAGGTCATCACTAACTGGATTTTCTCACCACTTCAAAACCTAAGCTAACATACATGCAAGCAATACATCCATAAATAAAGACAGCCAACACCGTCAAAACTCACTTCTCTTATGGGTCGAGAAGTACCTTCTTAGATTTCTAACAACCAGTTGATCCATTCATTCATTCATGCGCTTGGGTTGGGATCAACAGCCCAGGCACTTGAACTGAAGCTCTGTTATCCATGTTATCTACCTACTTCCAATCCAGAAGCTTCGTGTCTTCTATATAGGCCACCAGTTCATCTGGAGAGATCTTCAGTAGTTTGATGGTTGTGTTATTTCCACTCCAGGTGCTTCCCCTTGTAAGTTCTCACAGAAGCAGAGTATGTGAGTAGGTATTTCATCGTAGAGTTCACATTTTCTGCACATAAGTTCACTAACTTTGCCCATCTTATGCAGATGCTATCTCAGGGTACAGTGTCTAGTCACCAGGTCGGTAACTGTCTTCAAATTTCTTTTACCCAGTTTCAACAGCTTGGGCGAGAGTTCCTTGTCTAATTCAGTAGACTTTTAGTATGTGTCAGCCTCCATTTGAGTTGGTGTTTCTTAACTAATCAGCTCCCGACTTCCCCTTTTATGTAATCCTTTGTGATTCCACATAACGATTCCGGACCTGGGAAGGCACCTTTAGAGCCTTCTTTAGCGAGCTGCAATCCCCTCATGTGCCAGCACCCATGTTAGAGACACTTTGTTAACCAGTTGGTCTCACCAATCACTACCCATTCATATGAAGTTTCACACACAAGGTGACAAAGGTTATTGCACTGTATCAATATTTTTTTTTTATGAAGACGAAATTAAATGTATTCAAGACCATATATAGACCAATTCTGACATTTGGCTGTGAATCATGGACACTGACAGGCAGACAGAAGAGCAAAATACAAGACTCTTGAGTATATTCAATCAAGACAATTGGGATGGTGGGGACACCTACAAAGAATGTCAAATTACAGACAAGTTAAGCAAGTTTGGGAGGCAAGAAATATGAATAAGAGAAAACGCGGGAGGCCGAGAGAAACATGGGACGGCATAATTGGAAAAATTCTTCAAGAAAAGTGAAAAACATGGAATGAGGCAAAAATATTAGCAAGAAATAAGAAAGAATGGGCCAAGTTTGTTCATGAAGACATTACTACAGAATAACTTAATGTATTGAAATGTATCACCCTACACCATTAAAAATGGTATTTGGGTTAATGATAATATATATATATGAAATATAACTCATTTTGCGGCTTTAAAAATAGCGAATATCCCTGTTTAGCGTGTCAAATTATGAATTGTCTTTATCAGGTGCTCCCGAATACCTTTGGTAGTCGAGCGAAAGTTTTTATTGCTCACCAAAAGTTAGCTTTGTTGTCAGTATTTTCGTGCTCTCTTTGTATGATAATGATTTCGTTTATTCAAACTACATAATAACAGAAATAATATAAATAAACCGTCTAGTAATCAGCGTTTTGTCTGGAGGCCTTTGTGTTGAATGAGAAAATTGTAAATTTCCATTCAAAGGACGTTTCCCGCTAATAATGGCAATTTTGTATATCTCCTCTAATCTTCTAGCTCGTTTATTTTGACTTTTGGTGCCATAAACATAAAACAACAGCAGTTTTACCAACACGAATTCCCAGCTTTCGCTATGGGGAAATATAGCGGACGCTGTTCGGGTATAGGAAAATAAAGCCGCAAAATACAACTTACTAGAAAAAGAATATTAAGCTGAGTGAATTATATAGGATGCCAAACATATTACCAGGAAGAATAATTTCCAGTTAACAAGTTATTACAGTTGAAGCAGGTAAGGACAGAATGCTCTCATCTAAACTAATGTATGAAAGGAATTTTATAAATTGTCAAATATTAAATGAGTGGCTTGCATAATAATTATTGAAGCAAATATTGAGGAACAACAAACAAATTCAAGTCATTGGATGATTATTATACATTTTAAATAATACGACATGGCAACATCTGTACAATGCAGCGAAATAAATAAATGAACGTTGACATTGTTTATCTTGGCATAGGATAATAATATGTCTGTTTACTTTTCTAGTATGTTCATTGTTCAGAATGCCAGTCTTTATCCCAAACACAAATAGAGATATAGAATGGGACAAAAGCTCCTATATACCCATTTTTCCTCAAATATTTACTACTAAATAATTGGAATTTATATATAAATCCATTTTTTGTGATTTTAATGTAAACATTCCCATTTACTACGATCACGGGAGAGTATCGGTGATGGAAATTTATTCACGAATGCCATTGAGAATTTTAGAATACAATTCAACTTAGTAATGTTTTAAACAAAAGCAAAATGAAGCAAACAACGTCTGTCGGCTCTAAAAGAACATTTTTAATGTCTCTTGAAGACAAAACAAGAATAATTTCTACTGAACCCAACCAGTACTTTAATTGACTACGAAAACATAAAGCGGAATTTTTATTAGCCTTTCTACTGCTAAAAGACACACTTTCAACGAGTCATGAAAATAGAAATTTTTATACAATGTATTGAAATTCCAACAATAAAAAAGTTTCCTTTTATTTTCAATCAGATAATAATAAATTGATAAACATGATTCTGCGGTATCAGATGAATCCTGTTAATTATTTTCAAAATTATTGATCGTACAAGAATAGGGTGATTTTCAAATGACACGATGAACAAAGTAATCACCTGTTCAACTAAATTACCTCCTTCATACGATTTTATACTTCGCAGTTTCTCGAAAGCAGTGTTAAATAGATTTATTCTGGGGAAACAAAATACCAGGGTAGGGGATCTCTGAAGGCGCGAGGGTGCTGCCACATAGGGAGTCCCGTCAGTACTAAAATTCCTTATTTAGTGAGAACTGTAACACCGTTAGTGGTAGTTGCAGATTCTTCCACATAATATCAGCGCTGACATCCTAAGGTGTTATCTATGATCCTAACCTGACATTTGCCTAACGTATCGTGAGTTTGTCCAGTTTTCATTTTTAAAAACTATTTGGCTTATTTGTGTGTGTATGTTGAGTATTCGTAGTTGGTTTTTATTGTTTATGGTAGGACTTTCAAGAGACAGTATATCGAGAATATGTTTTGTGAAAGACTGTAATATGAAGGGAACCCGATAAGCTCTATCTTTATAAAAAAAATGTTTTATTAGATGAAAAGTGACAGAAGTAGTTATGCTTCCACACAGCTTTGAACTTCCCAGCATTGTTGTTGAATTCCCAACATTTATTTTTCTTTATGGTTGTCATTGAAATATTTTAAAAATCGTTCCATTTATTGTATACTTTTTTGGAACTTTAGTTCTTTACGCCAGGTTATGTTTGAGCGACCAGGGGTCGCGACGCAAAAGATCTGACCGTTACGCGTTACGTTACGCTGCGTTATGTTACATTGCTTCGTTATGTGCCTTGCTTTTGCGTGCTTGTGCCTCCTTAGTCTCTCTCTCGTTTACGAAGCAGCGATTCATAATGGTCGCGTTCATCACAACGTAGCGCTACCGAAGCGATCATCAATTTCCTGCTGAACGCGTGTTTTGTTAACTGATCAGATTGAGCGATGTGGTATCAGGCGCCATTTTTTCAATCAGAATTAAAATACGCTACACGCTACCGATTGATGATGCATTAACTGTCATTTATGACATATGCTGGAAACATATTAAAAATATCTTTGCTTGGAAATATTTTAGTTTGTATTTTAGCGAAAATGAGTGAACAGCCGGAGGTGACTTATTATTTCATTGATAAATTGTTTAGTTTGTCAGGAAATTCAACTCCTCATAGTATGCTCCAAAGTGGGGAGTTCAATTTATTGTAATTAAATCCCATTTTTCAATGGTTAGAAGTAATACCTATTTCATAATTGTCGTATATATCAAATAAAATTGAGTTGTTGTTGTTGTATTCATTTACATTTGACATATTATGTCGATGGTTTTATTAGCACGTTCAGCAGAATTACGAACTGATGGATCACTCTAAAAATCGCTACCTGATCAATTTTGTTGGGATGAACGCGACCATTAATAAATATGCTCATACCCGGATTCGAACCCGGGCCGCCCGCGTGCAATGCGAGCATTCTAACCACTGAACCACTGATGCTATATTGAAATTCTATGCAAAGCTGGTATTCGCAGTGCTAGTGATCTACTTGAATTTGTTCGGATAAATTTTTACTATTATTTCCATAATTTTTTTGCGCGATTAAGGGGTCTAGCTACTTTTCGAAATACAGGGTGTTGAAATTTTGAATACTTGAATGTTTCAATTCGATAACTTTAAAATGGATTGATAAATTTATTCGACATTTGGCAGGTAGTTTTTAAGTGTAAAAGGGCATATTTTGAAAGAAATTGTAGTTTGTGCAACTAGTGTGGATATGATGGCCATATCGCACGAGGACGAAGATGAAGCACGACGCCGTGGGCGGAGTGCTCAATCGTTCAAGTGCGATATGGACAATCCACACGAGTCGAGCAGCATATTTTTCCTACGACCCACTTAGGAAAAATCTAGAAAATAAAAATTTCTATAAACTGTAATATAACTTCAAATTAAAAATTTAACAATTCAATTTTATGTTTCCACTAATTTTGTGGTAAACGAATGTCCAATTTGTATAATGCTACGGTTTCCTTTTTTAAATATACGATGCTGTTATAAGTAGATGTTGCCTGTCGGACTCCCTCATGGAGGGTACCGTACCATTATCTATAATAATGAATATTCTGCTAAATATTCCAAACGTCTACCTGTTGTCGTTATTAATATCAAGCAGAATGATAATTTTTTTTTTATTCTGTTATTTAACGTCGGTCTATTTCTGCGACTGTGGCTAATCACCGACGCCGGGAGCACTCTACCCCTAACCGGAAATTTTGGCGAACCCACTAGTGTTCCAACCAGTGGTAGCGTTCTTTAACGAGCCCAACATCCATGGACTCGGGACCTCGGTTTTACGTCTCCTCCGAAAGACGGCATATCTACATTATACCTCGTGCTCATTGGTAGAATGCCTGCGAGCTGTGATATGCTAGTCCGCTGCAGGCTGTACGGGCCCCATACGATGGTTTTCCCTGGCATGGTCGTCACCCATCCAAGTACTAACCATGTCCGACCTTGCTTGACTGTAATTATCGCATCGAACGCGTTCCACTACAGTGCTGGGTCGTCGCCCAGAATGATTATTTGAAAATAAAATTAACAATAAAAAAAATTCCTCGCGGGGAATCGAACCCGGGTCTACCGCGTGAGAGTCTGGTGTACTCAACCACCAAAGAATATGCAAATTGTTTATCTATAACGTCAGATGTATTACATAACTTTTGCTTAAAAGGAACTAAAGTTCCTACCGTGTGTCCCGCGACACGTTCTACCATTTTTTTATTCAATAAAATATATAAGCTTGATGATTATTGCTTCATTTTTCTCACTTCAGGCATTATATGGACCATTTTTCGACATTTCATTTAATTTTACTTGAGTATTTGATTGTTATTATTGTAATATCAATCTTATGTTGAGTAAATTTAGATGAAAAATCAAAAAATGGACCCTAAATGTCATTTTACAATGAAAGTAAAATTACAGTAATTTTGAATATGCCGCCAAAAACTGAAAAATTAGAGGAATCTCCTCTTACGCCTGTTACGCGAAGTTCACAACCATCTGATTTGTGCTAGAGGTACTGATGGGACTCTCAAGGTGGCGCCACCCGTACAAGTAGAGGGCGCCACGGGTCAGTTTCCCATCTATAAGTATTTTTTTATCTATGCAAAATACATCACGCCATATTTAATGAAATTTAATATTTTGACTCAAAATTGAACTTCAGAATATGACCAGAGTAGCGCTGATGCGAAGAAATGTTCCATCAGATTTTCTACTATCTAATAAGGTTGTCGTAAAGGTTATGTTCGAATGACAGTCTGTATAGTTTGTCTCAAAGTATATCGTCCTGCTTTTGTCGGCAATCATAAAATTGATGGGTCAATTGCAATAAATCATATCACCAATAGCTGCTGTAGAAGGGATCGCCAGTGGTGAACTATTTAAAATTATTTTAAAAAGGGTCAAACTCACAAATATATATCTTTTTGTATTTTTATCATACATCCTTTGTTTTTTGTTTAATATGTGAAGACCATTCCTCTATACTTTTTTTTGTTTTTCCTCCTTAATAAGAGATTATTGAGTTAAATAAACTATAACCAAGCCCGCCCTTCTCTTGTCACTCGACTGTTAGGTTTCATTTCAGATAAAATTATTTTAAGAACGTCGTGAATGGTCGTATTTAGATAATTGCCGGCAAAAGCGAAGACGATATACTTTGATACAAACTATACGAGCTCCGAATTGTTTCGGGAGCAACAATTAATAATAGCAATCAAATCTCTATTAGAATAATTATTATTATTTTATTTTGGTTTCTGTATTTCATCAAAATAAATACAAGCTGAGTATAATAAAACCCAAAGATTATCGAAACAATAATGATGTGTCAAAAGCATTTGTGATGTCCAATAATATTTTCCAGACGCCCGCCTACTACGTTCACATTTTTCAAACAATTAAATTAGGATCCTGCAGCTAATTACTAAATTGTGATCATGTCTAAAACCTTCAAAATTTGGGGATACTAAGAAATTTAACTTTTTCTTGTTAAAATTGTGTGGCTTTAATATATTTTTCACAAAAGTAGCGCTAATTTGAACAGCAAAAAATTTTAGCGTACATTTTTGCCGCATACGTGGCCTATGTGGCGCCCTCCACAAAATAATTGAGAAAAGGTGAACACTTATGATTTCTGATATCCAAAAATTCTCACCGTGAAATTTTTGTGGATACACGTAAAAAAGCGTTACAGCTACTTCTATGTACAATTATTTAAGGACCATCCTGTATGTGGTTAAGAAAGCTTGTCACGTATACCATTTTCAAGATTACAAGATGTGTGTCGGTTTTGTCATATTTAATAAAATTTATCATTTAATAATATCAATTTTTATATCAAAAGTTTATCATTCCTTTAAACCGTCAGACAAGAGCTCATGTCCTGCTTTTGAAAGTTGTAGAAAACCATTTTATGCGAATGTTTTCGTTTCTTTTTCCTGATAAAAAGGGAAATAAATGTTTAGTATTGCTCAAGTTCATGCCAAACATAACTTTTCATCAGTTTTCAATGATATAAATCTTTGTAAATACCTAAAAAATAATCATATTTATATATGTTCCCAATACATTTGAATTTTAATTCAGAATCCATCTTTTATAATATATGTGAAGTAAACACAGTACCTTGAACTTCTCATATAAAGAACTATAATTTTGTTTTTGAAGTCATCATAAAGTATGCTCATAATAATAGTTCTTATTGTTACAGAACCCATAACGAAAATCCTAGGTAGTCCTGAACTGTTTATTAATATGGATTCAACGATAAATTTGACGTGCATCGTGCAATACGCTCCCGAACCGCCTCCGAACATTATCTGGTCTCAGAATTCTGAGGTGATCAATTTCGACTCGCCCAGGGGAGGTATCAGTCTGGTCACGGAAAAGGGATTTATTACGACAAGTCGTTTGCTGATCCAAAAAGCAGGACAAGGCGATTCCGGCCTTTACACTTGCACACCGTCCAACGCGAATACTGCCAGTGTCCGTGTTCATATTTTAAATGGTAAGTTTATACACATAAGACCATTATTTTATCCGGAAATGAATCTAATATTCCTCAATTGAATGAATATTGTAGGTACCATATTCAGTTATAACATACAATTAATGTAAGCAGGTAATTTGTGAAACATTTTTATTGTCGATGAGCTCGAGCTTCAGCGTTTTCCCTCAATTTTTCAACGTTCTTATCATCGCTTAGCTTGAGGTATGCCTTGAGAGCATCAGTTGAAAAATGACCAGTATTTGGAATAGCTTCTTAGGAGTTGACTCCAGATTCTGTCAAAATGGTTATAGTGAAGGAGCGCTCCGAGACGTGTCCATTAACTGAGTTGGTTAGTACATATTGAGCAATCATTGTACCAAATTCCTGTTTTTTCCAATCTGGATTTGGTGTTCCTCCGCTTACCATGCGTAGTAGTCACACTGGACACTTGTCTTGACATTATTTGTTCGATGTTAGGGTACGGACAGAAAGAAAGCGGTTTGCCTGCTCGCT
>CAJUYI010003002.1:0-26366 GCA_910591695.1 Galerucella pusilla | reverse complement strand
AAATGTGTTCCTTATAAATGGATCAGAGATTAATCAAATAATTAGTTTCAATAAAAAAAACGTGTATATCCGTCAAAAATTTTTATTATCCAATAATAAACTTGCTTTAAACATAAAAAGTATTCTTAGAAATTAAATAAATTAAATACAAATTGATTTTTTTAAAGAAAAGGTTAAGTGAGAACCTGCATGGGAACTTTTAATAAAGAGTATTTCCACCTCTAGAATTTATGCAAGCTTGAAGTCGCCTGCCCATGTTGTTTACCAAATTATTGATATTCTGTTGAGGAATATTTCGCCATTCTTCTTGGGCCGCATGAACAAGCTCTTGTACACTCCTGGGTGGATTTCTGCGTGATGCAATTGCCCTGGCAAGCATGTCCCAAGCATGTTCTACGGGATTCATGTCAGGAGATAGGGCAGGCCAGTTCAAACGATTGATCCCTTCACTTTCTAGATACTCATTTACAGCTCTGGTCCGATGAGGTCGGGAGTTATCGTCCATAAAAACGAAGGAATTGCCAACAGCTGCGTGCCATAGTCTCACGTGAGGATGTAGAATCTCTCTGAGATACCTATCACCAGTCATCGTTCCCTCCACATGAATTAATTCTGTGCGATCATTTAACATGATACCAGCCCAAAACATAGCACTTCCTCCTCTGAAGGGCGGCACGGGGCGAGTATGGGCAAGCTGAGCAACTCTCGTTGGATCCCGCTACACACGTATTCGATGGCTATCTTGTACCAAACAAATCCTTGTCTCGTCGGAAAAAAACACCGAATTCCAAAATTCTTCAGGCAAGGCCGCGTGTTCTTGAGCCCACTGTAGTCGGCGAACTCTGTGCTCAGGTTATAGTCTGGGCACTCTTATTGGTCGCGACACCTCAAACCTGTCGCAAGTATTCGTCTTCGTAATGTCGAGATCGATACTTGAACTTCCAACGCATGTCTCATATCTCTTTGGAGTGCTGGTATTGCCATGGTCGGGTTTCTTCGGATAGTTAAGTGGATATAGCGGTTCTGCCGCTGATTAGTAACACGCCTTCTACCGCCTCTAGGTCTATCACGAAGAGAATTGGTCTGGAGATACCGGTTCCATACACACACGAGACACATCACTTTGCCAAACGCCAACTCTGTTTGCAATGAACCTTTGAGAATGACCTACTTCAACTAAAGCCACTATTCTTGCACGGTCAATCTCAATTATGACTTGACGATTCATGTTTGCACTTGAAATCGTAAAAATCAAATGCCTTGAATGTTGAAAATGATCGCACTAAAAATGTTATCTTACAAAAAAAACTGTAAACATCTGTATATTTCAAAAAATATGGAACATATTGAAATGGTAAACATTGATAAACAAGCCAACAAAAAATTGCGCAAAAAAATTCCGTCGCATCCGAAGAAGGTGATGCAAAACTTTTGAATCTATGTTTATAAATAAAATTTGGCGTGCGCCAAAGTTACTTTCTGCGTAAGAGCGCCAATAATGTCAAATTATGACAGCTCGCGGAAAACATTAACTTTGCAGTTGCTTTTCAATGGACAAAAGACGACTTTCGATAGTGGTCGTAGAAAAAAAATGTAGATCCTAGGCGTATCATAGAAATTCGAGATATACAAGTAGTAACACCAAAAATGTGATATCTGAGGGTAGAAATAATATATCTAATGATATTGCGAACACAAAACTGTTGAATTGTCACAAATATATTGAATATTGATTGAAGGAGTTATCACATTAGTTTTACGATCATCCGTAAACTGCAAATACTGTGAAATCATTCTGTACAGCTTCCTGAGACAGCAGATTGGTGTTCGAGAGGCACTAGACTATAAAAGCAGATAACGAAAATACCTATACCTACTGTGTTTTAGTTAACCATTATTTGTAGTAATTTAAGTTTTAATTAACCAATTCTGAGATCTCTTACATCACGAATATTATTTATTATTATTATTATTATTTATTTATTGCTTTCAAGAACTTGCTTATAGCAACGAGTGGCTACATATATACAATAACATTAATATTGTGAAATAATCTAATTAGACTACTGGGCTAAGAAAAAAAAATAAATAAAAATAAAAACTCATTCATTCAATATGAAGCATCTTAATTTGAGTATGTTCCAGATGTATTGGCTAATTACCATAGCATCATCATTTGTAATATTTTGCAAAGCGTTAATTAAAGCATCTACATTCTGTAAACAAGGGGTATTGCGCTTCATTACAGTATTTATGGGACACTCAAATACAACATGTAGAAGAGTTTCCTTTTCTCGATTGTTACATATAGAGCAAACTAATTTCGGGTCAATATAATAAACAATACCGTTAAAGGTAAATTTAATTTTATAATTATTAGCCATACGTAGTTGGGCCAGAGTGCGTGTGACTTGGATAGGTAACTTTTTTTGTAAATATGGACTTGGTGCTTCAGAAACATTAAAAACACTGTATAAAGACATATGAGAATACCTAGACACAATATTAACATCCACCTTGTGCAAATGTGTGTAATATTTAGCTAGAACATCTTTCTTTAAGGAAGAAAAATTGAAAGATGAAAAGTTATTCCAGTAATTTAATACATTCAAATCAATGAAAAACTGTCTCATTTGCCTTGACCAGTTGTACTTGGTATCACATGAGTCAATTAGTTTTTATTGTTGGTTATAGCACAACTTTGGGTAACGATCATTTTCCATCTGAGACAGTTTATGGAGCCAGTTGAGTGAAC
Source organism: Galerucella pusilla (assembly GCA_910591695.1). Taxonomy (NCBI): domain Eukaryota; kingdom Metazoa; phylum Arthropoda; class Insecta; order Coleoptera; family Chrysomelidae; genus Galerucella; species Galerucella pusilla. The sequence goes on along the minus strand of CAJUYI010003002.1, from coordinate 23,611 downwards.
ATTTAAAAACATTGTAAGCCAATTTTACTCTTCCCGTTTCTACTCGAACAATAGCATCAGGTGTATTAAAAGATATTAAAAGTATTCTCTTTAAAAAAATATAGTTGCACTCTTTCAAGAATTTCTAAATATTTAAGTCCCCAGACAGAAACACAATTGAACATCGTACTAAGAGCCAATGATTCAAACAGTTTAATTCTCGGGCACCAAGTATCGATTTTAGCCTTAGCCATTATGGGAAGAATAGCTGCTACAGCCTGTTTACCCTTTTCACAGATAACTGTGGCCATTTCATTGAATAGCCCACTCGAGGTAAATGTCACACCCAAGTAAACATACTTATTCGTCATAGACACTAATTCATTATTGAAAAAAAAATTACATTTAGAGTGACGAAAACCTCCACGGCTAAACTGGATTATTTTAGTTTTCTTCAAATTAACAGTCAAGTTGTTCAATGCAGTGTACTTTTGTAAGATATTCTACTTTTTCGCTACATCAATTTCGGACTGTGCCAGGATAACCAGATCATCTGCATACATCAAACACAATACATCGTTCTTATCGTCAATGTTCACACCCTGAGCACCATGATCATAAAAAAATTTTTCAAAATCGGCAATGAACAAAGCGAAAAGCAGGGGACTTAAAGGTTCTCCTTGCAAAACTCCTGTCGTTACCGGGTATGCTTTAGTTAAACCATCAGCACTTTTTATTTGCAGATTAGCTTGCCTGTATAAAGCTACAATTACACGTAATATTTTTGCAGATACACCCAAATTGAATAATTTTATCCATAGCAACGAATGAGTTATTGAGTCAAATGCCCTCTTAAAATCTATAAATACTGCAAATATTTTTCTTTTTCTGTGTCTAATATGTAGGTTAATAATAGAGCTCAAGGTGTACACATTGTCAATACATCCCCGTCCTGAACGGAAACCAGACTGACATTCAGGCAAGATTCTGCAATCATCAACCCAAGCGGATAATCTATGAAGAATCAGAGTAGTAAAAATTTTGGCACAACAGTTGATCAACGCAAGTCCTCTATAATTCTCAGGAATTTCAACAGGGCCACCTTTATGTAGCATTGAAAGTAATATTTTCGACCATGACTTAGGAATTATGCTAGAATCAAATATTATGTTGAACATTGAATTAAGATACAATACCCAGTTATTTGGTAAATTTTTGAAATATTCATATAAGATACCGTCAGATCCTGGAGCTTTATTATTTTTACACCTATTAAGAACAATATAAATTTCATCCATCGTAAACGGAGAGTCCAAATATGGATGAAGCGCGTCTTGAAAATTAGTTATATAATTCACTTGTGGTGGGTACATATTCTCATAAAATTCTTCCCATATCTGTACCGTCAAATTTTTATGTGAATTGGCATTCCGAAACTGTTTAACCGTTAACCAAAATTCTTTGGAGTCACATACATTTGACAATCTAAAGAGAATTTGAGAATTGTAGTCTTTTTTTTTAGTTGCCAAATTAAATGCAAGTAAAGACGTAGCGACGTACTGTACCATCCAAGTCACCAGACAGTCACCAGCGGCATCGGTGCTTTACGCGATAAATTCGAACGAGTGAAACATCTTATATTTTTATTCTGTAATCGTTGGTTCCGGCCTTGGTTCCGGCTTTGGCGCGTGGCCCTGATATTTTGTTTGTTCCACCGAGATTTACAATCTAGCACTGCAGTTTTGGATATTCCAAATGTTGGCTTAGGATCAGTGGATGCAGTTTCAGACTCTATCTTTGTTAGGGAGACCCACTTAAGAACTGTTAAAGAGTATCCTTCTTCCAGTTAACATTTCCAATAATGGAAATATTCTATTGTTTGTTAAAAATTTGAGTTTTGTTGGAATAGACAACAAGTCTATCCTGTTAATATATCACAGGTAATACACGAGTGCTTATTTTATCGATAATTTTTTATTTTCCACGAAAACTTGTTTCTTGAGGAGAGTTACTTTACGCTCGCCGAGCGTAAAAAATTGCAGATCGCTCGTTGCCCATAACAACTACAAACATAATTGTATTGACAGTGACAGTGACAGTGACAGTTACAGTGACATCATAGAGCAACCTGGCTAGGGAGAGTGTTTTTGTCTTCTGAAAATCTTTTATAATCTAATAAATTGCTGTTTTGTTAAGTTCTTAACGTTTGAAATAATTAATTAGTGTGATTGCGATGTTACCGTATTTGGTAAGATTATTTTTTTTATCAATTGTGGAGTGGAATTTTGCATTAAATGTTCAATATTCTCTTGGGTGATGGCACTGAAACGGTTTGTGTTCATTTTTCAATATACTTCGAAGCACTTTTAGTTGTCAATAATGACTAATTCAAAGTAAAATTTTGAGGTTTTAATGTGAACAAGGTATTATCGATGAGGAAGCAGAATTATCAGTATAATACCGAATGATTGGCTAGAATAATGTATTGCTATTGGTTAAAACCACTAAAATGTCAGATTTTGACGTGAAAAAAATAATCATATATAATACCACGAGAGTGAAAATTTTGTCGGCAAAATTTTTCGATTGTCATGAAAGTTTGTTGCTTGGCAATTTTGCGAATGACATTTTTAACAAAACCGCGAGCCGTCGGGCGAGTGGTTTTGGATTAAATGTCATGAGTGAATGGTGAATGGTGAATTTTTGTACCATATTTCTTCCTCCCAATTTGGATGTACTGTTAAAAATAATCTTGTTGTTGTTAGATAAGGATTGGATTCTCCTTTTTCAATAATTTAAAAAAATAAACGAACGGGACACAAATTGTTGTTAACATCATTTCTTACCAGCCACTTACTGCCAGATAAAGCTTTTGATCCTCCTTGTGTCGTTATGGAAAAGATTGGATTATATTCTACCCTGCCAGTAAAATTATCTTTATTATCATATTCTTTTTTAAAGTAATCAATATCACAATTAGCAGCTCCATTTCCACGCCATGCTAATTCGAACGAACATAAATGAAAAAACTTTTTTTGTAACCCATCAGGATTATCTTCAGAATAGCTTTCAACCATTTCCATTAATTCTTCATTGGTAAACGCGTTAGAACTTCTTTTTCTGGTTTCAGGTTCAGCCTGAAGCTTTTTACGTTTTGTATCCCTAGACAATCTAGCAAATTTATAGGTAATATCTTTAAATGGATCAATTTTGATGTTAAATTCTAGAAAATATTTTTCCTGAACCATTCGAGCAGTCGTATTCCAAAGTGTTTTCACACTAGCTTCAGTATAATCAGTTTCATCTCTTTTTTTCATGTTAAAACCATAATCTTCAAGAATGTTTGCTATAACTTGTTCAGAAGTATCCTTTTGTAACGTATAATTACGTGCGTCCAGAAACATTCTAAACTGTTCCCACGCAGACTTTTTTGTCTCCATTGTATTTCGCGGTATACTTTGCTTAATTGTACTCTCTATTTCATTTATTGAATTATTTCCAAATCTTGTATTATTAATGTTAATAATACTTATTTAAATTTTTGAAACAGTTTTAATAATTTTTAGACAGTTAAATAAATAAATAAACAACTTAGTTTCCTTAGAAACCACTAACAAAGATTTTATATTGAATTTTATCACAGAGTGATAGAATTTTATACACAAAGATTTGATATATTAAACGTCAAAAAATTGCCGCGACAAGACAAAAAATTGCCAGTTCAAAACATTCAAATTTTGTCAGTTATCAATTTTTTTTTTTTTTTTTTTATTTAAATTAACGTGTCTCGACTGCTGAGGTCATTGACACAGTTACAGTATTTCATGATTTTTAGGTTAAACAGTTATGACATTCGATACTAAATTTTAGGTAGAACATGTTAGATATGCTTTATTAAATTTATGTCTTTTAGGTAGGATAGCACTGTATTCACTTCACCACTAAATTTCAATATATCACTGAGTGGTCCTTTTATATTGTGTTTGTGCTGGTAGCTTTGGTAGCGGGGACATTCCACTAGGAAGTGTTTAACAGTTAAATAAACAGAACATAGCTGGCACAGGGGGCGATCTTCTTTTGTCATTAAGTATCCATGGGTATAGCGTGTGTGCCCAATGCGCAATCTTCTTATAATTATTTTTTCTTTTCTGGATAGTGTGGAGTCATGGTGATACTTCAGACTAGGTTGTATTTCATGTAGATCGGAGTGTGTTGTGTCCCAGTATGATTGCCAGGAGTCTCTTAGATGTTTTTTAAACAGAGATTTTAGGTCGTCATGGATTTGTATGAATGTTTTTTGGGTTTTAGTTGTGGCCAGCTTAGCGGCGTTGTCAGCTGTTTCATTCCCAGTGATTCCAATATGTGATGGAGTCCAAATTATCGTGATCGTGGTGTTTTGAGAAAATAGTGTCTCGTATCTTTCATGGATTTCTTGTATAAGAGGATGTTTTGAGTTAGCTTTCCTAATTTCTTGGATTGAGGAGAGGGAGTCTGAACAGATAGCGACCTTTTTATTTCTTGAGTTTATTATTTTGAATGCCTGGAGAATTGCAAAAATTTCTGCAGTAAATATGCTACAAGTGTCTTCAAGAGCGGTTGTGTAAAGGGTCTCGTTTGATGAGGTAACCGCACATCCTACTCCTTTGCTATTTTTGGAAGCGTCTGTATATAGGGTTTGGTCGAACTTCTGTTGGTTGATTCGTTTGGTGAATGTTTTCCTTAAGATTATGTTTGGAGCTTCTTGATTTTTGAGTACCAATAGTGTTGTGTCGATCATTGGTATTGGTTTATTCCATGGAGGTGAGGAGGATATACGTAAAGGTAGTGTGAGGTTGAGGTCGATGTTGTGTAGGATAGGTTTTAGCGTGTCGATGATGGATCGTGTTGATTTTGGGGGGTGATTTGATTCTTCGTTATACATGTTTGGGATTAATTTATAGACTGGGTTGTGGGGATTGGCGGATGCTGAGCTGAAATATGTTTGTAAAAGGTATTGGCGTCTCAGGTGAAGAGGAGGTTCGTTAGCTTCCGCATATAAGCTGTCAATTGGGCTGGATTTAAAGGCGCCGAGGCATATTCGTAGGGCTGTGTTATGGATGGTGGTAAGCGCGTTTAGATGGGATTTTGAAGAGGAGAGATAAACCATGCTACCGTAGTCTATTTTTGATCTAATAGGGTCATTTCGTCAAACCCCATATATGATTTATTTTTTAATATTTACGAAGTATTTCGAATATGAAATGACCTCAGAAAATTTGAAGCCATTCCGATAAGTAGTTTTTGAAATATAGGAGTTTGAAATCCCAACAATTACTCTCGGTGCATAAGACAGCGGTGACGTCAGAGTCTCCCATGCTTGCCTAGACAAGCTCCGACGACCTGTCCGCTGGCAAGTAAAACTTCATTTGTTTTTCTAACACATCAGCGTAGACTGTTTCTTTTTAAATTTTGATACATTAGGTAGCTTCTGTTTTCATTTCAATTTATAATGTGCGAACAAGGCTATATAAAAGCGGATTCGTCCAATCTACCAATGGTAGATGTAGTTATGGTAATGGATTTTTTTAATACGAACCTCCAGTTTGTAGGTGCTGAAATGAGAGGTGCAAAAATGCAACGGTAAGTTGTAACTATTTGAAATTGTTAAATATTTTTTTGTTATTAAAATATAAATGCTAGATTTATACAATGTGTTTCCTAGCGCTATGTATATTCGTTATAAGAGGCTTTTATTACCTAGATTGTAATTACGAAAAACCCTAATTTAATTTTATAAACCGTCAAAATTGCGTTATGCAAGTTTACAAAAAAAGATGAATTAGGTATCTACATATTTTATTTAATTTTTATTTTAGGTCTTCTAGAGAAAGCTATGGAGATAATGCAGTGGCTTACGTTCAAGTTAAAAGAGAAAGCGGTAAATGTATGCTCTTAGCTAAATTCACTCCCGAGCATAGAATTAATGCTACCTATTACAAAGTGGAAGTAATAGTAGATGAGCAAGCCAAAAAGGTTGAACTTGCGAGATGTTTTGGATGTCCTGCCTCAGAAGGTGGATGTAAACATGCCGTTGCGTTTTTTAATGTGGTTACACCGCAGAAGTGAGGAGCCGTCCCCTACAGAGACCGCCTGTTATTGGAAAAAATCTTTACTGTCCGGAGCAACATCTACAAAAAAATTTGTTTCTGTTGTTGATTTTGGGAAAAGACGAGAGCATAATTCTACTGACAATAAAGACTTTTTAAAACAATACGTCGAAGAAGCAAGAAATAGAAATATTTCGAACAGTACAATGCGCTATTTTCAGCCCAGCCATGTCGACCACGTTTCTCTTTTTTGGTTAAAAAATCAATATATCCAGCAAGTTGGTAGTGAGGTGTTCAATTTTAAAAAGTTTCAAAGATTTTGTTTTGAAAATATGAAGATGTACCTTATTGAGGAAGTATAACTAAATACAAGGCAGCAAAGTGAGAGTTCTTTATGGAGTGAGATGCGGTATGGACGAGTGACTGCTTCCAAGGCATTTGATGTCGTTAAGTGTAAGACTTTTGACGGCTCCTTGGTTGAAAGCATTTTAGGAGCAAAAATATTCCAAACGGATGCGATGACACGTGGGCTGAAGCTAGAAAAATTAGTTTTGAAAGTTCTAGAAAAAGAAACTTCACAAAAATTTTCAAAGGCTGGGATATTTCTCTCTAACACATGTCCTATTATAGGAGCTTCACCAGACGCTATAAATAATGAATATGTAGTTGAAATTAAATCGCCCAAATTTGAGAGAACTGTATCTACTTACATCGAAGCTGGAATGATTAAACCTAAATATTACCACCAAATACAGTTGCAGATGCACCTTACAAACAGAAGAAAAGCGTTCTTTGTTGTGGCCGATCCTAATTTTGAGCAAAACAAAATCATTAATACTAATTGTTATGAGTATGATGAGGATTTTGTAGTTCATATGTTAAAAAAAATTACTAATTTTTGGGTAGGAGCAATATATAATAAAATTTAATTACATTAGAACTTAACTTATTTTATTAAGTAATCCTGAATATTTATAATGCCACAAGCTATTATAACTAAATCATCTAAGTACTTTATTAGGTTAACGTTAACACATGCATGTGGACCTAACAGTTTAAATTCTCTTATGCGAGATATAACCCTTTCGACATGAATCCGAAGACTTGCTACCCTTTTGGCGTGTTTTACTTCTTCTTCCGTACTTTTTTTATTAGCCGACACTGATGGTGGTCTCACTAAGGTATTGTTTTGTCTTCCTAATATTTCATCTATATGCTTAAACCCGCGGTCTGCCATAACATGTGCACCACTATCCAGTAATGACAGAATACCGCACTCTTCTACTATCATTTTATCAGTTGTTCGTCCTCCAAAGCCATTTGATATGTGAGATATCAAGCCATCGGGGGTACAGGCGATAAGGTATTTCATTGTGTTTCCCTTCTTGTATTCTGACCAGGTTAATGCTTGTAAAATCGGATCAGATGGTTTTTGTATTGAAGTTTCAAAACAATCTATTATGCACTGTACTTTTTTGAAACGATAACGAAATGGTATAGGCAAGCACTTCTGTGTTTCGGTAAGGGATTTCCACTGAATGAAATTTTTAAAATAAGATGACAACTTTGGGATAGCGTTTTGGATAATAGTGCATATTTTTGTCGTTGAGATGCAGAAGTCATCAGCTAACACTGTATACGAGTTATCTATTTTCAGTTTCTTCAATGTTACGTATACATCCAATTTTGATAAGTGACAGCCCGAACAAATTAAGTCAACTATGAAAATTGACTGAGGTGGAATACCCAGGTACAATTTGGGATTTCCTTCAATAACATACATTGCCCGTTTTAAAACATTTTCTTTTGAGTTCCATCTCTCGACAAGCATATTTGAACTGGTTGACTCGTCTGACAAAATATTAAAGGAACTACTTGTAGATGAAGGGAAGTCGCTACTCTCAGAAATCTTAACCTCTTCAGGTCTCAATATTTTTTTATGGATTTTTCTAGTTCCAAAGTTGCACTGCGTAGACTTTGATTTATTTTTTGTTCTAAAATGAACTTGAATACATTTGTCTGCTAAGTCTTTTGCGTCAGTCTCCATATCTACAGCTTGTACATCTATTGGTAATTTAACATTTTCCATTTTTTGCATATTGTCGTTATCTTCATACGTTTTCACAACTTCTTCAAGATATTGACGTCGTTTCCTGTGTTCATATGTTTTACGAGATTTTGTTGGTTTCGGAATTCCATTTTTTTGGCAGTCGAAGATGTGAGGTAATATTCCCGGTTTAATTTTCACGTTTACATTTCCTTTGCCCATAATTTTATAATACTGATAATTTTCCATATCCTTCTCAAGCTGAAAAACAACATACAGTTTATAATGCACATTTTCAATCCTTTAATAATTATATAGAATAAAAAGACATTAAAAAATGTTCGGTTTCTTCATGAAAATGCATTTTTACGAGTACCTACCTATTGTAATCTGAAAAATATCGAAATATAATATATAACTATTGTGAACCATTCCTCTGTTTACACGTCTATGAATAAAAATGTGAAACTAATAAAATAAACATTAAGTTTAATTAATAAAAATTGTAAGGTGAAAAAAAAAATAGGTCCGCAGCTGTATTTTTATTAGGTAAATAGTGCGCTACTTAATTTATATATTATACTAGGTATAGGTAACCAAAACTCTTTTGTACAAATGAAAAAAAATTATAACGTTGTGTACAGTATCACATATTTACTTACATTAAAGTGATCTTCACACACATATTTGTTTGATTTTGGTCCAAGAAATATATCGCGTTTCATTGCTTTTTGCCACTGAGTTCTTACTTTGGCATTTTTCGGTAAAGTAATAAATAGTTTATCTGGACATTTTATTGATGTACTTGAACATTTTGGCACAATACAATATTTAAAAGATGCTCGATTCTTCTTTCCCACTTCAGCATCAACATTGTCATTATTACATTCTTCCATATTATTCATAATAATAAACAAAAATATTTTAGAAACACTCCGCGGTGCTACGGCGGCCTATTTCTACTTGAAAATGATTCAAGCATTGGCTCCTGACTACTGCATGTGGGAGACTCTGACGTCACGTAGGCTTTCGGAGCTAGCGCGCGGCAAGCGATGTTTAATAAGTATTTTGAAGACCTAAATGGTTTCAGAAAATTCTAATTTTTTGCAAACCATAATAAAATTATGTTATCTTTTAGAAAATGTAATTTTTAAAAAATGCTAAATGGGCCCATTGCAGCTCTATACACTCTCAGAAGTACTATTTCGTCACTTCCCCAATGATGACGGGATAATGTTTTTAGTATATTAAGTCTTTTGATACAGTTTGCTTTCGTTTCTTGGATGTGTTGTTTGAAGTTGAGTTTGTTGTCAAACGTTAAGCCTAGAATTTTATGGTGTGTTACTACAGGTAGGGTGTTTTCGTTGAGTTTTAGACTAGGGTGTTGTGTATTATGTTTCCTGCTAAATTTGATGATTTTGGATTTAGTGGGAGAAAAGGTTAATCCGATGTTAGAGGACCAGCTGCTGACTTGGTTTATTGCTGTTTGTAAGATTGCGCAGGTTGATTCTGTGTTTTTTCCATGACTATAGATGATTAGATCGTCAGCATATAAAGCATGTTTTACTGGTAATTGAAAGCTACGAGAAATATCGTTTATAGCTAGGATAAATAAGGTGGTGCTGAGAATAGAACCTTGTGGTACTCCGCTTTTCTGAGCAAAAGATTTGGAGGTGCATCCATTTGTAATTATTTTAAAGGTTCGGGAAGAAAGAAAATTTTGGATAAAGGAGTAGATATTATTTTTCAACCCATTTTCTTCAAGTTTTTGGAGAATGGAGGATTTTGTTATACGGTCGAATGCGCCTTCGATGTCGAAAAAGGCTGCTATTACTTCGTGTTTTCGGGATAGGGCCTCAGTTATGTCAGTGTGTAAGAGGACAAGGTTATCCATAGTAGAGCGGTTACTCATAAAACCTGATTGGGCTTCGTTAATTATGCAATGTTTTTGGAGGTACCAGGTTAGTCGGTTATTGACTATTTTCTCCATTAATTTACATAGGGTGCAGGTTAATGAGATTGGTCGATAAGATTTTGCATGAATAGAAGGTTGATCGGGTTTTTTGATAGGTATTATAAGTGACTGACGCCAAATGTTGGGAAATTGACTGGTTGACCATATTTTATTGAAGATATCCAATAATTTTGTGATAGATAGGGGTGATAGATTTTTGAGGAATATGAAGGGAATTTGGTCAGGTCCAGCGGCGGAGTTTTTACAGGATTTGAGTGCATTTATGAGTTCATCTTTGGTAAGAGGTGAGTTAATGGCAGAGATGTCTTTCTCATTTTTTGGTAGATAACGGGATGGACTGTATGTATCTGTGTGTTTTATGTTGGAGCTTGTAAATTTGTTCTCGAAATTTTTCCCAAGAAGTTCGGCAATTTTTTCATTATTGTTAATAATATGTCCTTCGTGTAGTATGGAGGGTATTTTTTGATGTGTCTTATGTCCTTGTATTTGATTGATTTTTGACCATATTTGTGCTGTGGGGGTGTTTATTGTAAGTGATGATACATAGTTTTGCCAAGAGGTTTTTTTGCTGTTTTTAATTATGAATTTAGCTCTGGCTTTAAGTTTTTTGAAGTTAATTAGGTTTTCAATATTTCTAGCCCGGCGATATTTGTTTAGGGCTGCTTTACTTTGATGAACTGCCGTTTCACATTCACTATTCCACCAGGGAATTCTTTTATGATTTGGGGAAAGGTTAATTTGTCCGATAGTTTCTTTTGCAGCTGTGATAATGCAGCTATTAAAGTTTGTAATGGTTTCGTCTATATTGTTTGTTGGATTGAAGTTGGAAAGTATAGTTTCAGTACGTTGGGTAAATAGGGGCCAATTTGCTTGAGATATTTTCCATTTTGTTAGATTGGGAGTTACATTATCGACATTATTGGATATGAGAATAGGGAAATGGTTGCTATCGTGCAAGTCATTTAATGTTTGCCATGTTAGGTTTGGATAGGATTTTGAATCACAAAAGCTGAGATCAATTGAACTGAATGTACCTGAGGATATGTTAAAGTGCGTGCTGGAGCCGGTATTTAGGATAGCTATGTTGTTGTTATTGAGGAAATTTTCTATAATTTTTCCGCGTCCGAATGTTTTGTTGGAACCCCAGATCGTGTTGTGTGCGTTAAAATCGCCAGTTAATATGAAGGGGTTAGGTAGCTGTCGAATTAAGTTATCTAGTTCCGTTTCAGTTAGATTGTGCCTGGAGGGAATATATACACTACAGATTGTCATTTTATTGGGGCACCATACGTTGACTGCTGTGGCTTCAAGATCTGTGTTTAGATGAACATGTTCAGAGTATAATTCATTTGAGATGAAGATGGTAGAACCGCCGCTGGCTCTGAGTGGGTCGGGTCTGAGAAAGTGATAGCCGAGAAAGTTTTTTAGTACTTTTTTGTGTGAGTCGTTAAAGTTAGTCTCTTGGAGGCATATTATATTAACTTTAGTGTTAGTGATTAGCTGTTGCAACCGTTCTAGGCGAGGATAAAATCCATCGCAATTCCACTGTAGTAAAGAGAAAAGGAAGTATGTTTAGGGTAATGAGTTTTGGGAGCTATCTGATTGGTATGTTTCTGACATGTCTTCAATAGAGGATATTGAGGCTCCACTTTCTATGTTATCGAGTACGATTTTCAGTGCTTTTTTAACTTTTCGGGTTAGTCTGGTGAGTCTATTTTTTGTAGATCTATCCTCCAGAGATTTGTAAACTAGTTGTATGTTATCCAAAAGGTTTTTAATGTTTGGTGTGAATCGTTTTGCCTCGGCGAGAGGATTGCTGTTTCCCAAAGCGTTTTCAAGAAATGCGATAAAACTCTCGATGGGTAGAATGAATAAACTTTCGTTTTGTATGTAACAACTTTGAATTATGGTTTTTGAGTTTTCAGAGAGTATAGCTGTGTTGATTTTTGGAGGATCTGTTTTTGATTTTTTTGTGATAGGTTTGATTTTTGGGGGTGGCATATTATTTGGTTCATCATCGGTTAGATTAGTAGATTGAAGATCTGATGTTTTAGATTCGCTTGTTAGGGAACGTGGTCTTTTTTGGCTTGTTGTCGCTTGTTGGGGGGGGCTTGTTGGGGCTAGGATTGTTGAGGAGTGTTGTGGGAGTGGGTAACTGCTTTCTCGTGCATATTGGGATATGTTAGTAGACTGTGTAGAGTGTTCAGGTTGTTGCAGGGGTGGGATTTGAGGTTCAGAAGGTGGTTGGGTTTGGTTGTTTTGGGTGTTGGGACAATTTTGGGCTACATGACCGGTAAGTTTGCATAGGAAGCATTCCATTCTGTCAGTGGAGAGAAATATTCTGTATGATGTGCCGTCGAAGGGTATTAACATTGAGGTTTGAATTTCGAAGTTATCTGTAGGAGGGATTATGTAGGCTTGTCTTCTGAAACTTAGTATGTGGGAGTATTCATCTCCTGGGATGCCGGCTTTTAAATTAGATATAGGTGAAGCTAGTTGATATCCTGCATCATGTATGAATTTTTCTATGATGTCATGTGGTATGCATGGTGAAACATTGGATATTACTATTCGTTTTGCTGGTGTGACTAGTCTCCTTATTGAAAAGTTAGTAGAGTTGATTGATAAGACTGGATGATTTGTGATTATATCATCTACAAGTTCGACTTTGTTTAGATATATGCAGATCCTATTGTTGGAGATCCTCGAGGCGTAACAAATATTTTTGGGGTTTACTATGTCACCAATTGCTTTGACGTAGTCATGTAGAACGAAATCAGGTTCTGAGTGGATTATTATGGCTTGTTCTCTTTTAGGGAATGTAGGTTGAGGTTTAGACTTGGCGGCGGCAACGTAGGAAATATTACCAGTCATTTGACTGTTGCTATTGAAGGTTGTATTAACAGTTGATGTTCTTAAATCGTCGCTCATGTTGCCAAATGCGACGATTCGGTTTTGTTTATTAGCTATTTATTTATGCACTATTAGTATAGGCAGCCCGATTTGTCGCATTGTTGTTAAACTGGTTGTCGAATTTATCGACCAGTATGTCTGCTAGTCCTACCGTTTTTAGGTAGGTACAGACAAAAACGATTAACAATAATTAGCAATTTCTTACTTGTTTTCTAATATTTTTCGACTGTTGTTCAATTAGCTGACCAAACTAACGTTTTCGGTGCACTTCAATTGTTTATATTGTCCGTGGAACACTATTAAAAGTAAATAATCTTTCACTAAGACACAGAGCGTTTGTACTCGTTGACTACACAAACTCGAATCCTCAAATAATTTTAAAATTTGCAAAACCCCTGATTAATTTAAATACAAATTTCAAAATGCCTACAGATAACGTAGTACCTCAATTAAAAAAGGAATATTTGGATATGATCCCAGATTTCCATGGCGATAATGCCTTATTACCTAGATTTATCGAAATTTCGGAAAAATTAGTGAATAAATTTTACAACCCTGTAGATATAGGAGATTTTCAAAACGAATACTTAATGTCTAGCATTTTATCAAAAATTAAAGGTCAAGCAGCGATTAATATTTCTGCATGTAGTATTAGTAATTGGCAAAATTTGAAGGATGCTTTATTAAATACTTACGCAGATAAAAGAGATGTTTATACGTTGAGCATAGAAATTTCAGAATTAACACAGGGAAACGAATCCCCTTTTGAATTTTACAACAGAATACAGCATCTTTTAAACTTGCAGACATCATTATTAATGACACGGTCAAATGCCAATGAGCAAGTCATATTAGGTAATTATTTAATTTTACTAATTCTGAAAGTGAATTACCGTACATTATATTTCCCGAACAAAATTTAAGAGTTTTGATAGACACCGGCAGCACAAAATCTTTTGTAACCCCGGAAATTGCCGAAATTTTTTTTTCCAAATCAATCATACAAAAACCTTTCAAGGTATCATCAGCTCTCGGTACAAGTCAACAAAAATATTGTACAGCAATTCCATGTTCAGAAATATTTAATATAAAGAAGAAAATTAGGTTAGAATATTGTATATTTAAATTTCATAATCATTTCGATTGCTTATTAGGTTTAGATAATCTTAAAAAACTAAATGCAACAATTGATTTAGTGAATAACGTCTTAATTACGCCAACTAATAAGATTAAAATAAATTATTTCAAAATAAACTGCGAGAACACGAATTGTATAGTAGTGGCTCCACGCACAGAACAAATCATTAAATTAAATATCGAAAATACCAATAATGGCGATATAATTATTCCTTACACAAAAATAGGAAAACTAGAAATTCCGGAATGTCTTACTAAAGCAGAAAATAGTCAAGCTTTATGCACTATTTTAAATCCGACAGAATCATATTTTAAAGTAGATTTAAGTGCTCCAATAGAAGTTGAATCGTTCGACGAATACGAACAAAACTTCAGTCCAAATTTTAATGCAATTTACGCGGAAAAATTTAAATTTGATATAACAAAGGTTCGTACAGAACACATGAATAAAGAAGAGCGCGAAGCTATTCTAAAATTAATAAAAGAGTATTCCGACATATTTCATGTCGATGGTAATCAGCTAACATTTACAAGTCAGATTAAACACAAAATAAGAACTACCAATGAGGTACCTATTTATTCCAAGTCATATAGGTATCCCGAAATATATAGAAAAGAAGTTCAAAGTCAGATTAAAAATATGTTAGATCAAAATATTATAAGACCTTCATGCTCACCTTGGTCAAGTAGCATTTGGGTTGTTCCAAAAAAATTAGATTCTTCAGGTAAACCAAAATTTAGAGTTGTTGTAGACTACCGCAAGCTTAATGAAATAACCTTAGGAGATAGATATCCCCTACCTAATATAACTACCCTACTAGACAAACTAGGTCGTTGCCAGTACTTTACTACCTTGGATCTTGCCTCTGGGTTTCACCAAATTGAGATGGCTCAAGAAGATATCCCCAAAACGGCCTTTACTACAGAAAATGGCCACTGGGAATTTTTGAGAATGCCATTTGGTCTGAAAGGAGCTCCTGCAACCTTCCAGAGAGTAATGGACAACATTTTAAGAGGTATTCAAAACGAAAAATGTTTAGTATATCTCGACGACATTATAGTTTTTAGTACAAGCTTGCAAGAACACATAAATAATTTAAAAGAAGTATTTAAAAGATTGCGTGAATCTAATTTCAAAATACAAATTGATAAATCTGAATTTTTAAGAAAAGAGGTCGCTTATTTGGGACACATCGTAACACCAGAAGGCGTTAAACCCAGTCCCGATAAAATAAGTGCCATTCAAAATTTTCCAATTCCAAAAACTATCAAACAAATTAAAGCGTTTCTAGGATTACTTGGATATTATAGGAAATTTGTACCAGATTTTTCAAAATTAACTAAACCATTAACTAACCGTTTAAAGAAAAATGCCGTAATTAACATTAACGATACTGATTATATTAATTGTTTTGAATTATGTAAAAATATATTGATAAATGATCCCATATTGCAGTATCCGGACTTTTCTAAACCATTTAATCTCACGACAGATGCGAGCAACTTCGCTCTAGGCGCTGTCCTTAGTCAAGGAAAAATCGGAACTGATTTACCTGTAGCATATGCTAGCAGAACACTTAATGATTCTGAAGTAAATTACTCAACAATTGAAAAGGAACTCCTTGCAATTGTTTGGGCCGTGAAATATTTTCGCCCCTATCTGTTTGGGAGAAAATTCACTATTGTAACTGATCACAAGCCGCTCCAGTGGCTATTTTCTTTAAAAGACCCCAGTTCTAAATTAGTTAGATGGCGTCTGAAACTCGAAGAATACGACTATGATATAGTTTACAAAAAAGGTGCATTAAATACTAATAGTGACTGTCTATCGCGCATACAATTAAATATAAATGAAGTTGATTCTTCCGAAAATAACCCCAAAAACTTACTAGCCTATATGGAAAAATTCAATGACAAATTTGCCAGTACTTCTAAAATTAATAATGTAGAAACCGAGTCACTTATCGTAGAAGCAGAAGAAATAAACGACATTGACGATGAAAACAATACTATCCACACTAACATAGAAGATCCTGTAGTGGGAATACCAATTTCGGAATCTTCAGTAAATGTAGGAAAAAATCAAATAATAATCTCTGAAGTAAATTTTGAACCCGCAGCACCAACAATTATTAAGCTATACGATTTAAAACAAAGAATTCTCGTACAATTTTCAAAAAATAATTTTGAACAAGATGTTATAAATTTTGTGAAAGATTATGTTGTACCGAAATTGAAATATCATATTTACTTTAAAGATCCTTTATATGAAAAATTTAGTACAGTTCTGCAAACTTATTTTAAAAATTCACAGATTTCATTTATCAAGTGCAACAAAAAATTAATCGATATCCCCTTAAATGAAATAAAAGAAGTCATCCAAAATTATCATGAAGGTAAACGAAATCATAGAGGGTTAGATGAAACTGAAAATAATATAAAAACGCGTTATTATTGGCCAAATCAAAGATCGTCTATTCAAACCTACATTAACGAATGCGAAATATGCCAAGCAACAAAATACGATAGGAAACCTTTGAAACCACTTTTCAACGTAACCCCAACAGCCGTCAAACCTTTTCAAATAATTCACTTAGATACTATAACCCTAGAAAACACAAAATTTTTAACTATTATAGATTCATTTTCAAATTACGGTCAACTTTATAAACTAAATTCTGCTCAAGGCATAGAAATTGTTAATAATTTAATTAAATATTTCACCCACCACTGTATACCAGATCAGATAATATCTGATAATGGCACAGAATTGAAAAATAGTTTAGTTAAAGATTTATTAGACACTCATAAGATAAAGATACACTTTATAAGTTCACAGCATCCGGAATCTAATGGCATTGCCGAACGATTTCACTCGACAATTATTGAACATATTAGACTTTTAAATAATCAAAATGAATTCAATAAAGAACCCATTGAAATAAAAATTAATTATGCACTTTTAGCATATAACAACAGCATCCACTCTACAACCAAGCTAAAACCATACGAAATTATTACAGGACATTTAGAAAATAACTCTTCTTTTGACTTAGATATTGATAAGCAGCTAGTTAATAATTATATTCATAATCATAGGGAAAAAATGAAATTACTATATTCTAGAATGAACACAAAATTACAAGAGACTAAAGAAAAAGTTATCTCGAAAGCTAACGAAAATAGAGAAGAATTGCCAAATCCAATACCTACGAAGGTATTTATCAAAAATAAACAAATTCAAAGTAAAACAAAAAATAAATACCGACCTGAAAAAATTAAAAGTACTAATAAAAATCGTAAAACCGCAAAAATTGTAACTAGACACTTCAATACCACTGAAGATATTCACTTATCTAATATAAAACGACCTAAACAAAAACCATATACTTTTATTACAGATTCGTCTCAATTGGACAAGCAACAGTAGAAATTAAAGACATCAGTCATAATCTAGGAATTTTACCAAATAATCTTGGCACTGCTAAACTACAAAAATCAAGTCATACATTTGTGCATTTTTATAACTTGAACCCATTACTAGAAGAGTATAACTCTCTGAATAAACATTTCAAAAATATTACACGTGATATCTCAAATAATACATTTTTCATACAACAGACTGGAAATCTTGTTAACCTTATACAAAATGTTAAAAATAATATGGAAGAAAAATTTGAAAACTTAAATATTCACTCCACAACAATTAGAAACAAAAGAGGCTTAATAAATGGATTTGGTTCTTTGATAAAAGCCATAACAGGTAACCTCGATTCTCAAGATGAAGAAAGAATAGATTCAATCTTAGAACATTTAAAACAAAATCAAGCAAATCTCGAAAATCAAATTAAAATGCAATACAGTGTCAGTCATCAAATAATAAATAATTTTAATAACACTATTCAAGACATTCAAGAAAATGAAATACTACTCAAGTCAAAAATTTTTGAAATAAAAGATATGTTGGACTTTCAAGTCGAATATGAGAATCTCATTTATCTAAAGGATATGATTAACGAACTTTTAATCATTTATAACGTAATTTTAGATGTAATGCAAACAGTAGAAAATTCTTTAACATTTTGCAAACTAAGAACACTACAGCCGAGTATTATTAAGTCGAAAGAATTATTTACAGAATTGCAAAAAATATCTTCATATTACAAACTGCAACTTCCGTTTGAATTAAAATATGAAAATATTTTAAACTTCGAATCAGTTTTAGATATAAAATGTAGACTAAGAAAAAATCAAATAGAATACTTTTTATCTATTCCTATTAATTTTAATATTGAGTTTGAACTATTTTATTTATTACCCATACCCACTAAATTAGAATCAGAATTCGTAACAATATTACCAAGCTCAAAATATTTTTTAAAATCTGAAAATCAAATAAAACCTCTAAACGACATATGTACACGAATTGAAACCTTCCAATGTCCTTCATATCTCCAAGACAATAACAAACAGCTATGCGAAGAACAAATATTGTTAACAGGAAACTCTACCAGCTGTGAATACTCAAAAATCAAAATTTTAAAAAATCATTTAGAAGTTATTCCACAAATAAACCAGTATTTGGCCATATTTCCAAACGAAGAAAGGTTAATATTCAAGTGCTCACAAGACACAGAAATTAAAAATTTGAGAGGAATATACTTAATTAAAAACACTCCTTGTAAGATAATTTTTCAAAATAACGAACTTACATTTCAAGAAAAAACTTTTGGCCAACCTCTTGTACTGAATGAATTTCAGACAAATTTCAACAAAATTAAAATGTCTCCTATGGAAATTAATTTGAAAAACTCAAAACTGAAAGAACTATCGTCTCAAGAATTGACACCAATACTTGAAGAAAAATTCAACCTGCATATTCCCAGCGTATGGACCATAATTTTATACACTGGTATAGTATTAGTTATTATTTGGCTACTTTTGAAGAAAAAACCGAAGACAAAGGTGCCAGAACAAATATCCATAGAACTACAAGAAAAGAAAATTCAGCTTCCAGAAGGAGCCTCATTCTAATGGGGGAGGTGTTATATAGTTATATTTCTCAGTGTAGCATAAATAAATTGCTTAGTCAGTTATTCAAATTCATAGTGAACTTTGTTTTTGCTTATGTTTTAATTTTAATATTAGATTATTGTAAAACTTTATTAGTCAGTCTAGAATCTGCTTCCGATCTTATAACATATTATTGTAATTATCTCAATAAATAAATCTTTTTTTAAAAAGCCTTTTCCATACGTGAAAAGATAAGTTATATATATATATATATATATATATATATTATTGTGGATCGAATTGGGAGAGAGAATATAATTTAACGTTATTTAGTTTAGATTTGCCCGGTATATTGTAAAAATTTAAATTTATTTTTTAAGATAATTATACTTTAGCATGAGAAACTTCTTGATCTCAGAGTAGGGTTCAAATGTAGAAAAACAAAAATTCAATTTTTAATGTAAGCGCCGAAATTTAAATAATAATATCTCAATTTAAAAAAAAAAAATTGTTAATCAAAAATATTCTTGCTTTGTTTATTAATTTCAAATAAACTCTAAATACGGTCCTGTGTTTAATGTTGAATCTCTCCACAATTCATAGGTGTCAGTTTAAACTACCAACTATTTAAACTAGATGGAGCAATCACCACAAAGAAATGAAATATTTCAAGAAATTAATTTCACAATGTTCTTCAAATAGAAAAAACGTTATTTGATATTATAGAAATAAATACAGTATTCTTTTACAAGACATAAACTAATGAAAACCTAATATCTATTATGATCACTCATTCAAACAAAGTCATACATTCAGATGAAGAAATTATTTCTATTTATAATTCACAATAGGCAACATTTAATACAAGTCTTACTATACGAAATCCATTATATGAATGTCCGTGATACAAAATGGCGAAAGACAAACACTATAAGCGTCTGTCTGATATCAAAGTTCAATTCTTTGCACTAAATCGGTAAGTTCATTTAACCTTTTTTATATATAATGAAAATAGTTTTGAATACCTTATTCACTGTATAGTCATTCACGTCAATGATTGGTTTTTTTTATTTTATTCTAGGTTACCTCCTGGAAAATACCACACAATTTGTCCAGCTTGCACAATGTCAGGAATCGATGCTATATTTCGTCCATATCAATACATTTCAGTCAAATCACAAAATCCAAAGCTTTCAAATTCCTCCTTATGATGTGTATATCTGCTTGTTTTATATATAATTAATTAGATAATAAGCACAATGTATTTCTTTCTTTAATTTTGATATCAAATTGTTGTTTCCCAAAGGATTTAATTAATTTCTTCAATAATAATTCTGTTCTTCAAAATTTATCAGCTACCCAAAAAGAAAAGTACCTAGTGACTAGCATGTATAATCAACAACTTTTTACATTCCATTTTTTATCATTAGCAATCTACTTGTCGCTGATCAAAGTTTGTTGAATACATTCCACCAATCAGATTTGATTATCAAAATATTTCTTGAAAGATTTCACTTCAAATAGTAGATTGTCTGTCCATCATTTGAAAATACCCTGTTTTGAGTTTCTTTAATGATTTTAATTCATATTTTCTCTCTCAAATTATATTTCAATCAGTTTACAA
This sequence comes from Galerucella pusilla, assembly GCA_910591695.1. Classification (NCBI taxonomy): domain Eukaryota; kingdom Metazoa; phylum Arthropoda; class Insecta; order Coleoptera; family Chrysomelidae; genus Galerucella; species Galerucella pusilla. The sequence goes on along the minus strand of CAJUYI010003002.1, from coordinate 2,837 downwards.
AATGACATTTCCAATTTTATAAAATAAAATATTCAGAATGTCAAACCGTTCTACAAATGTCACATTCCATAGAGTTAATGCTTTCATTTTACTTCTGTTTTAAATACTTATTTGAAATCTTCTTAATAATTATACAAATAGATCCTTCATATGCTTTCTCTATTGAATAGTACATGGTACAGATTGTCTCCTTTTTAGATAATTTTAAAAAAATTCAAATTCAAAAAAATTTTAATTACTTGAAATACGCAATCTATTATTTTATATTTAATATACAGAGTGTTGTAGGTTTATTTCTATATTAATATATATATATATATATATATTTTTTTTTTATATATATATCAGGTTCATACTACGTGATGATTTTCAAATGATGACACAGTCCGCCTTCTGCTAGAATCTTTGTTATAAAAATTTACCCATTACTTAGTCTATAAGTCAATTTCACGCGAGCCGTATGGTGAGGGCACTATTCTCAAAATCGCCTTACCTTTTTTTCTACTGCGTAATGACTCAAACTTTCCCAAAAACTTCTTGGATTTCTAGATTTCCATTCCAATTTCCATTCCTGTATAAGTGTATACAGAAAAACACAATTTAATACTTCCTAACTCAACTTTTTTGGAACTTTAGTTCTTTACGTCAGGTTATGTTTGAGCGACCGGGGGTCGCGACGCAAAAGATCTGACCGTTACGTTACGTTATGTTACGTTACGTTGTGTTACGTTGCGTCGTTATGTGCATTGCTTGCGTGCGTTTGCTCTCTCCTGAGTCTCACTCTTGTTTACAAAGCAGTGATTCATATGCTTCGGACGGGAATCGAACCCGGGCCGCCCGCGTGGAAGGCGAGCATTCTACCACTGAACCACCGACGCTATATTGAAATTCTATGCAAAGCTGGTTTTCGCAGTGATCTACTTGAATATGTTCGGATACATTTTTACTATTATTTCCATAATTTTTTTGCGCCATTGATCTTTTTTGTTTATTTACAGGATCGGTTGTCAAAATGACATGAGGATTAAGTTAAGGATTAAATTTTGAAAAATTGAATGTTTTAATTCGATAACTTTAAAATGGATGGATAAATTGATTTGACATTTGGCAGGTTGTTTTTAAATGTTAAAGGGTATATTTTGATAAAAATAGTAGTTTGTGCAACTAGTGTGGATATGATGGTCATATCGCACGAGGACAAAGTTTGAGCACGACACCGTAGGCGGAGTGCTCAATCGTTCAAGTGCGATATGGACAATCCACACGAGTCGAACGGCATATTTTTCCTACGACCCACTTAAGAAAAGATCTAGAAAATAAAAATTTCTATAAACTGTTATATTACAGTTTATTCAATTTTATGTTTCCACTAATTTTTTTGTGGTAAACGTACAGTTCTTGAATGTCCAATTTGTATAATGCTACGGTTTCCCTTTTTAAATATACGATGCTGTTATAAGTAGATGTTGCCAGTCAGACTCCCTCATGAAGGGTACCGTACCATTATCTATAATAATGAATATTCTGCTAAATATTTCAAACGTCTACCTGTTGTCGTTATTAATATCCAGTAGAATAATTATTCAAAAATAAAACTTACAATAAAAAAAAAGTTCCTCACGGGGAATCGAACTCGGGTCTACCGCGTGAGAGTCTGGTATACTTACCATTCGACCACCAAAGAATATCCAAATCGCTTATCTATAACGTCAGATGTATTACATAATTTTTGCTTAAAAGGAACTAAAGTTCCTACCGTGTGTCCCGCGACACGTTCCACCTTTTTTTGTTGTACGAGAAGTCAGAAATTCGGAAAAAGATAATTTATTGCTGGTATGTGAAGCATTTTGGGAATTGAGGACTAGATTAATTATCTCTAGAATTGGTTGGAGAATGAATAATTGATTTTCCTCAGGAAATATCGATTATTTGTCGAGAAACCGTAAGCTAATCGTCGAAAATCGTGAAATCATTATTTCCCCTTTTTGGTTCAAAAGTTAATGTTGACCATGCTGCCCCAATTTCGGAGAGAAAATTGTCATATTAGAGCTCAGCATCTTCGAAAATATAAGCGACTGTTTTTCATTTTATAGAGGACTTTTTGGGGATGTCTCCAAAAATTTTCATCTGCATTTTAAACCACACCCTTTACAATGCAAACTGTTGTAATATCCAGCTTACATGGAGCAAATATTATCAATTATCTTGATAAACTTTCTCTTACTCGGAATTCCGATATAAACTGCCCAAATTTTTCAATAATTCAACCCACTACAAATAATAACGAATGTAAAATATGACCTACAAAAAATGCTTCTATTAGGTAGACTTGATTTTGGAACCAAGGTAACCCATTCGAGAAGTATTATATTTAAATATTATGAAACATGGCTCACTGCCCACGTTGTATTTGAATTCATTGATGAAGCCATATTCTAATTGAATTTCAAATATCGTGTCTAGTGAACGCTTTGGTCGATTCTCTGATGAATGGATTTTTCAAGTCCGTTATTGGTTTGACACAATCTTGCATTCATTCACTTTCATCGTTAGTTCATTAGCATGATAGTGATAAATAATATAAACGATAACACGGTTGCACATGCATGGATTTCAAATTAGAAATATGATGATTAATCAGCGTTTGCAGAAAAAATTCCGATGCAAATTGTTATTTTTTGTGTTAGATACTAAAAGAATCCAAATTTTGCAAAGAAGCCGGTGTTAATTAATTTAACTTAATAAGTAATGAAATCAGTAATATTAACATTTTTTAATTTAAAAAAATACTAATAGTACATTGTTTATCGGGTAGGAAAAGCTTAACATTCCTGGAC
>CAJUYI010003001.1:20674-47055 GCA_910591695.1 Galerucella pusilla | reverse complement strand
AGTAAATTAAAATCAAAAATTGACCTGTTTCGGGAATTTTTTATATTTTTGTTTATTTAGCTAATAATGAATTTATGCGTTACTTTGTGCTATGACAAAAAAATGCCATCTTGAAGCCGACACTTTCCTCTTCAAAACGCCGTATTACAATTATTTATATCTACATTATAACTGTACAATAGTTTATAATGTACTCTGCCGCGCTTCAGAAAATAGAGTCGCGCGGATGCGGAACACATACTTAGTTTACCGAAATTTTTACGGACAAACCATTGCTCGGACGAAAGAAACGCAAGAAACCTTTTTTGTTGCAAAACACTTCCCCTACACGGTGGTATTTTTTATTTTTCTCTATCTTCCACCCAGCGCAAAATATTGAAAACTTTCAAAAAAAAGTGTCCTGACTTTTTTTTCTACTGGTAAACTTTTTTTCATATTAATCTACATACTTTAAGGTACTTATAAAAAAATCAGCCGTATTGCTAATTACTTGTAGCTGTTACCCCTATCGCCTGGCCTATATAACAGAACTAAAGGTTTTTTAAAAAGCGTACATAAAAATAATTTCCAGAAAAAAAAGTATAAAACCGGATAAAAGCAACAACAATTTATTAAAATTTTAATGTTTACATAACTGCACATATCTGAATATCAAGATCCCGTCTCTGTTTTTGTAGTCGTATCAAAATAAAAAACATGACATGTTATTTGATAAATTATACCGAGTTAGAGCCGTCAAGTCAAAAGTAAGTTTTTACTTCGCGGTGTTGTATCATTAAAAGTGACTTTAAATTCTTTGTAATCTTACCTGTAGCAGCGATAAGGGCACTGGGCTAGTGCAAACACTACTCGGAGAGTCGGTCTCACGAGATGTTTTTTTTTTATAAACGAGAACGTACCTTTATTCTGTTTTGAAGAGGAATTTAAAAATTAATTTAAATTACAAATAATCACATGTTCCTTTGACGTAATTTAAGATATGGCAACTTTGTATCAGCAAGCAAATATTTAATTTTTCATCCCCTTAAAAGTGTTTATTTTATTAGGCAAAAGGTGCCGTCTTTGTTTGGATATTTTAAGTATAGACAAACGCGTTTGAAGGTTTTCATAGTAGAAGTCATTTTATAGGGTGTGGCAAAAAAATTATAATTTAGATGAAAAAAATTGTTTTCGTATTAAATGTCAAATAGTAGGCGCTAAAATTAGTGTAGGCAGACATACTGTATAATAAATAAACTTCTTTCGAGGTGATTATAGACCGGGTGACCTCGCAAAATTAAGAAATCTGACTCACTGTTTAACTTTCTCAATCGGATTTGTCAATATATTGATTTTTCTGGTTTTTAAAATGACTGGAAAGATGGTGAAGCACCATAAACGTAGGTAGTTTTAAGAACTTGTGTAACCGCAAATTTCTTATATAATTCACACGAAAAAAAAGCTAGTATTAAAGCGAAATAGATGAAGCGTCAATGGGATTTTGATATTTTATGACAATTAATCAGAAATATGCGTGTTTCACTATATTTATATACAGTGTGGAAACCACTTATTGCATAAAATTATTTAAGTCATTATTTTAGAAAATAATAAAAAATGCCGAGACACGTCAACGTTATGTAAACATAAATTTAAATGTACAGGGTGATTCACGCAAGTATGCCATAGTCGGTGTTCTTTTTTAATGAAACGTCCTGTATATTTGCATATTTTTGAAATCCTCTTAATGAACCGATTCCAACAAACTAAATAATGTATGGTCAATTATGAATTATACAAGGTGAAATTTTTATTTTTACAGTTATTAAACACATACGAGTACATAAAATACCTGATGTATTTGATTTTAATACATTAAAATAAATGCTCAAAATGTTCTCCACCTAGTTGTTGGCAATAGCACAGTCTCCTATAGAACTCCTCCTTAACATTGAATAAAGTTTGAGGTGAAATATTCCGTATTTCTGTAGTTATCCTGTCTTTGAGGTCTACAATGCTAGTTGGTTGTGTTGCATATACTTTGTTCTTGAGGTAACCCCACAGAAAAAAATCTAACGGCGTAAGGTCTGGCGATCTAGCTGACCACTCAATAGTACCTCTCCGTCAAATCCATTTATTGGGGAAGATTTCATCTGAATAAGTTCTTACCATTAAAGCATAATGGGGTGTTGCCCCGTCTTGCTGGAACCAAACATTTTCATTCGGTAAGCTAGGATCTATAGCGTTGGGATATAAGTTTGTGAACGTAGGAATAACTTCATTTCTAAGCATATTTAAATATTTTTCAGCTGTCAAATTTCCATCTATAAATATGGGACCAATAATATGGTCGCCTATGATACCGGCCCAAACGTTCACCTTTTGAGGGTACTGAGTATGTGTCTCACGCATCCAATTAGGATTCTCTGCTGACCAATATCTACAGTTCTGTCGGTTTACCTCTCCATTCAATGTGAATGTGGATTCGTCAGAAAAAAGAATGGTACCAAGAGCTATCTCATTTCTGTTCAGCTTATTCATCAATCTTTCGCAGAAATCTATTCTACGATCTGGATCGTCTTCTCTTAACTCCTGCACAAAAGTTAATTTGTAGGGATGAAGTTTTTGTTTAGGAAGACATCTTAGAAAAGTTGTATGACTAACATTATTTTCACGAGCAATTTGACGTGTACTTGAAGTTGGATTCTCTTCGACATTTAACAAAATATGCACTTTCACATCATCTTCAACGAAGTGTGTTTTTCTTTTCAATGGTTTGACATGTCCAAGTTCTCTGAATTGTGCATGAATTTTAGACACAGTACTTTGTGAAATATTAGGCGTTTCGGGATAACTGTGAATAAATAAGTTTGCCACTTCAACTTGACTTCTGCAGTTATCCCCGTACCCGATCATCATTAAAATCTCAATTCGGTGAGTCTCAGTTAAATATTTCATTGTTATGTCGACAAAGAAAGAGTGTTTGACAAATATTTAACTTTTTCAGTATAAACTGTCAAAACATCAACAACTGAAAGAATAGAAAACAATCCACATTATTTACCGATTTAAAACAATCCACATTATTTACCGATTTTGTCTAATTATTGGCGTTTTTAGGCAATTTTTAGGTATTTATGATAAAATTCATGGGCGTAGCAGGTTTTGTTCAATATACATATACGTCTAATAATTTGTTAGTTTAGATTTTTGATTAATCCATATTTAGCTAATTTAAAAAAGTACCAATATTTCAAGTGTAATAAATTAATTAATTTTAAAATTTCACCCTATATAATTCATAATTGACCATACATTATTTCGTTTGTTGGAATCGGTTCATTAAGAGGATTTCAAAAATATGCAAGTATACAGGGTGTTTCATTAAAAAAAAACAACACCCTGTACATTTAAATTTATGTTTACATAACGCACAACTCAATTCAAAAGTTGACGTGTCTCGGCATTTTTTATAATTTTCTAAAATAATGACATAAAGAATTTTATTCCATAAGTGGTTTCCACACTGTATAATTCACACGGAAAAAAATGTATTAAATGGAATTTTGATATTTTCTGACAATTAATAAAAAATATAAATATTTCTGACTTGTAAGGTGGATTTTACGTTGAGGATGATGATATTAAAAAATGCCAGAGTGCTGCAATTAAGAAAAATGAAAAATTGGAATGTATTTGAAAGGGAAAAGGTGGTCCCAGATATCTTAGAAGACTTATAACTTATCACTAACTATCGTTTTGGAAGTTATGGTAATAGTGATATTTGCCTCATTTAATTTTCTTTCTTGTACATCATTCAAGCCGCTCCGGACCTGTTTTAAAAAACACCGTAGCCCAAAAAAGAAAAACAAGACTGGATTATCTATGACAAAATCTTCACACAGGAAACAATTCTAGTGAACTTAATGGAATTTTGAAGAAGGAAAAAGCACACGAGAGGAATATCAACTAAGGACCCAGAAACAAAATTATCGTGTTGATTTTACTACTTGAACGCATTGAAGCATGACGGTATGCGCTCGTAAACATAATTTTTTTTATAATAAAAAAGTTTATTTAAGAGGACATAACAGAGAAGTAGTGATATTTTTATTTTATTGTTTTCTGGGCCACTATAGACAACGAAAAATCTTCGATGTTACCCAACTGGAAACTCTCTTCTTCTCTTTTTACAAATTGATGATAAAAGAAATGTCTTCATAGTTGGCAGTTGATGGACAAAATTTCAGACAGCAAGCTCATACTCTTATGCTTCTGAATTATTTGTTCTCTCATTATCTTATCTACATATTCTTCAACATATTTAGCTAGTTTCCCTCAAAACTAGATCTTATGCCGGTGGCACTGCTGCCTATTGGCTCTACTACCACCTTTAGTCCACTCACTCAACACCTATTTTATGCGGGTGATATTTCACTGGAGCATGTGATGGCTGATTCACTCTAACATTCAGTAGTTCTTCGCCCCATTTAACACATGTGTCACCTATAAAGATCCCAAGAGCTGGTTCTGGTCCAACATGTATGTATGTATGTATATGTAGTCTTCCAGAAGAGTCTTTGATTGTATAAGCCCTACTAGATCTTTCCAATGGTCAGATCTTCTCTTTTTCTCGGCTTTACCTATTTCTTCCAATATTACATTGGGGCTGATTCCGCAAAATGGTTCAGGCCCCCAGAAAGGTATTTCAGTCCCCCTCTTTGCTAGTTCATCTGCTATTTCATTTCCTCCTATTCCAGTGTGTCCTGGTCCAGCATAGTGAGACAAGCAAGTTTGCTGAAGAATGGAATCATTTTATAAACAAGAAATGTCTGTGCTGGAAGATTGTATCTCTATTAACTCTTAAATTTCACACAGTTTTTCATAGACTTGAATGGTGCTCGTTCTAAATAACCATATTAAGTTGAGTTGATATTATTGCATAATTGCTTAAATAATAAATCAACATTAAAACACAACACTTTCATTAACCATACTGGTATTGAAATGTGTCTAGTGAAAGTATCGACTTAATTAATATAAAAGGCAAGTCTGGCAGTCAAAATATCTTATCGGATACAAGTACTTTTGACGTGTATTTATATTTAACATAATTTGTTCGATATACAATTTATTTATTTATTTAATCCAGAAAATAGAATACAAATATGCAAATTAACAATTATAAAATTTGCATACCGCTGCAGAGACATAAGTCTGTCCGCAGTCTGGCTTAAAACTACCTTAGAACTAAATTAGGTCATTAAAGCTTACATACTAAAAAAACTAAATCAAAAATAGTTTTTGCAAATTACAATAGAAAATAGTCTCTATGCTTACAATATAATCTTTGATTCTGACTCATTTTCGTTACTATAATATAAACTCAAAATTTTTTGTAGCTTCTTTTAAGGCTTTTTTAACAATTTTGTTATTTACAATTGGAATTATTTTCTTGTTATTTGGTAATTTATTAAAATAATAATGAGCACAATAAATGTGAGACCTTCTACCAATTTCTTTTTTAACTTTTGGTAGAACTAGATTTCTATACCTAGTCCTCTCAGCATTATTAGTGTAACCTTCACATAGAGTAGGATAATGATAAAATAGGCATTCGAGAATTTGTTTCTTAACTGTAATGGTAAGTTAGTGGCATTATCTTCTTTTAGGATTTTGATTACTTTATTGGATAAAGACAATAAATTTTTCAAATGACTTTTAGCAGCTGATCCCCATGCTATTATGCCATACGTAGCTGCACTGTAGTATATTCCATACATAATATTGATTAATAATTTGTTAGATAAAATAGGCTTTAGTTTTGAAAGAACAAATACAGTATACTTAAGCTTTTTGGTTATAGTAATTATTTCCTTCTCCCATCTCAGATGCTGGTCAATTATTACACCTAAGTACTTAACATTGTCAACCACAGAGATACTCTCAGTTCCAATTTTTATTGTAAAGTGAAGGGGAACGCTGTCAAGATAGTTACCGAAAGTTATACAGTGAGTTTTTTTAACGTTGAGGGAGAGAATATTAGAATCAAGCCAAAATTTAACTGAGCATATTAATTTTTGCAATTTCCATTGAACTAGATTCCACGTTTTGTCGTAACATAGCAGGACCGTATCATCTGCATAAGAAATAATATGTTCGTTATTGTCATCAGTCAGCAGAAAAATGTCATTAATGTAGATTAAAAAGAGTAGCGGTCCGAGTATAGTACCTTGAGGTATACCAATATCAATAGGGCTGAAAACGCTTGTTATTCCATTATTTTTAGTACGCTGCATGCGACCAGACAAGTAATTTTTCAAAATATTATACATCTGTCCTCTTATGCCAGAAAGGTATAATTTTTGTAGGAGTATTTCGTGGTTAACAGTGTCAAAAGCTTTTGCCAGATCCAAGAAAACAATTGTGTTAAATTATTTAATATTTTCTTCACTGTGTGGGTCGAGGACGATCTGGAAAGATAGGGTGTAGGAAAGTGAACAAAAACTTTATTTCCGGGCCTTAAAATTACGTGGAAGAATAAAAATTTGGTTGCTTCATTTGAAAAAGTGATGATATTTAACATTTTGCAACTTTTAACAGCCCTGTATACAAAAAGGAAGTTTTCAACATGGCACCTTTCATCGCACGATAAATGCATTTATTTGTGAATTTATTTCTCGGTATTTTATGTAGTATAACTTTTGATTTCAACTTGAAACACCAAGTAAATGTGAGTCTCAGTGGAACACGTTCACCTCCTGTACTTGTACATGTACACTACAAAAAGTGGACGTTATTATGAGGAAACGGTATAATATGTGACATATGTTTTTGTTTCAACAACTTGTTATATACATTAAATTACATAAACAAAATACCGTTTGACTAGCGATCTCAGAAAATAAATATAAAAAACGGGTAGACAGGGCCGTATCAGTAACCAAACAACACAATTTTTCTTATTTAAAATTAAAGGATAATGGCCGTTTTCATAACAAATGCTTAAAGTTCACTTTAGTTAAAGTGACTTTATCATTTTAACTTCACTTAAAGTTGAATGATTTCCATAATATTTCTGTTCTGTTCCTTTAAGTACTAAAGTGTGATTTTACGTTTATCAAGACCAAGAGTAGTTGGTATCAGTGACTATGACAGTTTCGAGATTTTTTCAATTGAAGTAGGGTTATGTTTATGTTCGTATTATATTTTTATATTAGTGTTTATGCTTTCTTTTGATTTTCAACTTGAAATAAGTGTTATGGGTGAAGTAAATGGAAAAAGAGTTAGGGTACAAATTTTACAACAGAAGAAGAATTGGTAAAAATAGCTGAAAAATAAAAATCGATTATTGAGTGCACAACCTTTGAAGGTTCATTGATTTCGATAGCCATATTATGGAGAACCGCTGTTGCTGCAATTAATGTCATTGCTGTATCCAGGTTAACCCTTTTAGCTAGGGATAGTATAGACACCATTCTGTTTTTCTACTGTATTTCTAGTTCTTATTGATGACTCATTGTATAGTCTTTCAGCCTCTGTATTTGTTTCCTGCAGAGGAGTCAAGAGATATGGTTGAACTCCATATCCAGAGTCTCCAATTAAATGGAACCTCCTAAATTGTCCTACTTCAAAACTATTTTCCAATCGACTATTATTAGGAATAGTCCAATCATGAGCACTCCTTGGCCATCACGCCACTGTAGCAGGTTTGCTTAACCTGAATCTTTGGTAAAATTCTTCATCTGACCAATTATCAAAATCTGTTATTCTCTGTTTATATATTTTTCGTTTCCTATTGATGAGTATTTCTTCATCACTGTCGCTCTCGTTGCTGCTATACTCAAAGGCTGATGACTCGGTATCCATTTACATCTCAAGAGAACTGAAAACTGTCTTAAATTTTAAGGTTAAAGTCGCCTAAAGTCGTGATTGTGTCCACTTTAACTTAAAGTCGACTTGGTCGACTTGAAGTTATAAGGACTGTTATGAAATCGATTTTTATTTAAAGTTTGCTTTAAAACTTAAAGTATTGATAAAGTTTGTTATGGAAACGGCCGTTAAAGGTCAAAATGCATAAATTGTTGGTAGAGAGTATCAATGATTTGATAGAAATTTCACTTAAATCTTCTTATTACAAAGCCAGTAGTTGAAATATTCGAAACAATGGATTCTTTGTACACTTTGTAATAGTTGATTCATTGGAAATTTGCACGGTACATCAATTACGTTGTGAAATTTCCTTTATAAATAGTTTCACTCTTTCTCGATAGATTGGGCGTTAAGTACAAATATTTGACATTTACAATATCTCTGTAGGTATATATGTATTAGAAAAAGTAGGAAAAAATAAAATTTAAAGATAAAACAACATGGATTTCACAAAATATATGAAGATAAAAAGTTGTGTTCACTTGAAAATTAACACATAGACCAAAGGTTATTTTTATTAGATGCGTTACATTCATCTGTCGGTCATTTGAATACTAAATAAACATTAAAATAGTTTTAAAATTATGTAAGAAACAACATTTATTGCACACCAAAGATAACCGATATGACCATGTGTTTTGAATTTATGGAAATAGTGAAATTACGTGTTAACAATGGAAGGAAGGATCTGCCTAACAACATCTCAATCTTCAAAATATATATATCAGTTGAGAATTTTTATGGATTAGTCAATTACAAATGAGGCATTACCTTAAAAATTAATATTTTTAAAAAAATCACCTACCTTTCGGGGGGCCTGAACCCTTTTGCGGAATCAGCCCCAATGTAATATTGGAAGAGAAAAAGAGAAGATCTGATCATTGGAAAGATCTAGTAGGGCTTATAGTACAGGGAATGAAGCTCAAAAAAAGGTAACACCTCGCAATTTTTTCGTCCAGCATGGATTGACTTGAAATTTTAACAGGAGGTAGGTGATAGCCGAAGGTTCAAAATCTATATCGAACCGAAGGGCGCTAAACGGTTTTTAGGGGTGAAAACTACCCTTATTTGTCAAAGATGATAAAATAACATTTTAAACCTGAAAATGGGTAAGATTTGGTTTGGATAAGTTGAATAATGATTGTTTTGAGCTTTGGAATACAATTTTATCATATTTCAACCCTTAAAAAGCAGCCCCAGCTTATTGTAAAAAAAATCACGAATCCTTAAAAAATGATTTCGCCTCTGATTGATTTGCATAAAAATTTGGGATTAGGCTCTACTCACTCTCTGCTTTATATATCATGTCATGCCGACGAACCCTAATTGTTTCTTAGGGGTGAAAACTACCCCTAAATGTCAAAAATTAAAAAATAGCATAATAAATCTTAAGATAGGTGAAAATTGGTTTGAATTAGTAAAATGATGAATTTGTTACATTTCAAAATACAATTTTATACTTTTTCAATCCTTAAAAATCAACTGTTATTAGTGTTATATGTGAAAAAAATTAAAGACTCCTCCTCTGGGTGACTACAGCCTGTTGAGATCAAATGAATGCATGAGTCAAAGTAAAACTGCGCTAAGAGTTTCAACAGGGATCCTAACGGGACATTGTCACCTGAATGGGCACCTAGAAAAGCTCAAAATAGTAGAGGAAGAAGAATGCAGATTTTATGGCATGGAAGAAGAAACCTCCATCCACATACTTTCCATAGAAGAGGAACATTTACTTAAGCTGAAGCCTGCAGACATCCTAAAATTCCTCCGGTATTTAGAACTAAAGGGGGCGAAATAGATCTTTTAGGTAGAGTCTTAGCTAAAATTTGTTACTTAATTAATGACCTTGAAAATACGACAAATTTCTTGTAATTTGACACAAAAAAGAGCGTTGTGGGAAAGAAAAGTCCAAATAGTAGGTCAATTCTAATTTTTACAAATATAAAGTTTTTATGTTTCATGTATGTTTAGTTGCATTGTTAGATTTTACGCTACTTTAACTAGCAATTTTTTCCCACACAAACCTTTCAAAATGCGTACTTAACACATTTTTACAATTATAATTATTAATACATGAATGCAAACCGCGTCATAGAATGTTCTCATTCTTATTAGCATCATATTAATTAAGAGATTTTTATTAAATAATGAAAAGTAGCCGGAAAAACGTTCAATCATAGTTCAAGTAGTACTACTTTAACTACGGGTGAATCGACCATACTACCTCCGATCGTAAAGATTTAACGATTTAGATAAGTACTTTCTTGAAGACTACTTAAACGGAAAGAATGAAAAAAAAATCTCTTGTTGAAGTTAACAGAAACATAAAAATTAAAGTATTAGTAGAACAACGAATATATTTTAATTGTAACAACTAGACAACAGGAGGACTTTGTCAGTTAGTCAGTTATAACAAGACAAATGGTACCGGAAATAAATTATCTTTGTTATTTTTTGTAGGATTTGAAAAAAAATGAGTTATTACACTCTAACTGTTTGTAGAATGATCTAATGCTTGAAATTACATATTTTAGACTGTTATTTACACTGAAAAAAAGTTATTTCGTTATAATTTTAATTATACACCATTACTATCTGATTCTTTCACCTCTACCTTGGCAATGTCACTCTCAAACCTAACCCTATGGTGTGCTGTACTGTGCTCTAGGATTCTGAAGTGCTGTGCAGATGGAAAGTATGTGGATGGAGATTTCTTCTTCCATGCCACAAAATCTACATTCTTCCTCCACTATTTTGAGTTTTTTAGGTGCCCATTCAGGCGACAATGTCCCGTTAGGATCCCTGTTAAAACTCTTAGCGCAGTTTTACTTTCACTTATGCATTCATTTGATCTCAACAGGTTGTAGTCATCCAGAAGAGTCTTTGATTGTATAAGCCCTACTAGATCTTTCCAATGGTCAGATCTTCTCTTTTTCTCTTCCAATATTACATTGGGTCTGATTCCGTAAAAAGGTGCAGGCCCCAAGAAAGGTATTTCAGTCCCCCTCTTTGCTATTCTATTTCCTTCTATTCCAGTGTGTCCTAGAATCCATAGTAAGCCTAGCTCTATACATCTGAAGTTTCATGGCTACGAGTTTAGTTCATCTAGAACCACATTAGTCCCACTAAACTCACTTTTACCTAAAATTAACCACAAATCTACTACTTCTGCATCTGCAAACTTCTATAACTTACAATGCACGCTCCTTTTGTAAATAAAATCACTAGCGGCCATAGAATCCTCAACTTACCTACTTAAACTACATGGAAAGATATTTAAGTATACTTTTTTCTCAGTGTGCGTCTAAAATCGTCGTAAAAAATTGATTATACCTTTGAAGATATTGCGCAATAACGTAGGAAACGGTGAGCTCCTCCAGACCACAAATTCAGTTAGTTTAATTTGTTTTTCAGCATACCATGCATATTTTATTGTTTCACTTCTATCGAGGATTGAAACACCGATAGCACACAGAATGAAGTGAGGAAAATTATAGACTTGAACTATGGATTTGTGTACAATATGTTGAACATTAGCGTAGAAGATTGAATTTGAATGATTTGAATTGGAAATAATATCAATGAACTTGCAAAATAATGAGTTTCATCGAAACTTTATGTCATATTTACGAACGTATCTTTATAATGACATATTTCTGACAGTGATGGATGACTTATGTAGTTCTGTGGCTTTTCAAATTCTCGTATTTAGTGGAAACGTCACGACTTCCATATGTCAAGTTTTTGGATGCAAAATTTTATAATTTGTATTAAAATAAAATAAATAATGATAAATATGCAGTGTGGAAACCACTTATGGAATAAAATTATTTATGTCATTATTTTAGAAAATTATAAAAAATGCAGAGACACGTCAACTTTTGAATTTTGAATTTTTATTTTTAAATCATGTGATATATATATTTACAATACTATAATGCAGTAAAAACTTGTAAATTGATTGTTTGCATCCAAAAACATGACATATGACAACTGACACTTCTTCAGTTCCGTGGTAGCAATTTATTCAGCTTCTGATTATATCAATCTTGTCAAAATATTTTTTAACAAAGAGATCTGCATACAGTGCGTGCTGTATAAAAAGATTTTTATTAAATTCAATCTGTTATTTTTAAAATGACTCTCTACTTCATTTACCGCAGTTACTATCTTGCTTTTCCATATTAAATACTTCTTTCAAGATATTGTTCACTATCGTGACTCTCCATCTTTTTTTCTGATTGATAGATTAATTATTCTGCTAGTACAGTTATATCCTTTCGCAATATCGTACGTGTGACGGCACTGGTGTATGTACATGCTACGTAAATACGAATTACTTTAAATTGAAACTGTAACAGGTCGTTGATTAAACGCCAAAGAATTTTTAATTTAAAAAAAAACTTTTCTCACGAGTTTCAGAGAGAGGAGTAGGTTTTTGTTAAGTTCGGTATATAAAGCAATAATACTGGATAATAAATTTGATTCTTTGTGACCCAAACACGAGCGTGTAACGTGAATAAATATAATTTCAATATGGGGGTTAATTTTGGAAACTGTACATTATTTTTAGTATGCATTTATAAAACGTCATTTGGTAGTGCTGTTCTTCAAAGCATCTCAAATGAATGCTATTATTTTATAATTACCATACTTAACTACTTATTTTTTTATACTTAATAATAAATAGCAACATTAATAATATCTATTTTTAACTATAGAAACTCTCCGTTAAAATATTATGCAATAGGAGAACTCAACGATAAAATATCAAGGACTCGGATTTAAACAACTACCAAATACAAAACCACAATATAAATCAGATAATTTTTTACCATATGCAAATAGACAGGCTTGCGCGTACCAAAAAGACCATAATAATATCTTGATTTTAAGATGGTTGTTAAGTACTCAATTTTATAGCTAATGAATAAATTTATAGAAAGTCCCATGGTTAATAAAAAGCGTACATTTTTGAGGAACAGGATGGACTATAAAATGGATAGGGTACAAGCATAAATTTTGCTATTGGTGGGAATTGACGCTCTATCAGGTCTTCTAACACCTTGCATGCCTATTTTTTCCAAAAAATATAAACTTTACTTTTAAAACGCGCTTTACGTCATAAAGATGGCTGCCCCATGGAGTGACGTCATTTGCTTACGTTCTTATTCGTGTATCACGCTCTGAGTTCTTGTGACCTAATTTGTTTATGAAAGCTTTAAAAATGGATAAAGCCGAAAAAAAAAACTTTGTATTCCAAGTATTGCATTTTGCATTGTATTGAGTGTAAATCAACGTCTATTAACACTCCTAAAACTATAAAATATTAGTTATTTTACCTGGTGGCGCAAGCAAAAATACACTTAAGAAAACGGCGTTATGGTTGCAAGCTATGCGTCGAAACAAATACGATATTTCGACAAATACTACTACTTTTGTTTGAGAAGACCATTTTAATATAAGTACCTACTTCTATGCTGGTAATTTTTATTCTTAAATAGTTTGAGGTTATGTACCAATATGTCTAGGAATCAACCATAAAAGCATCATTTTCTTACGACTACACATGGAAATATGGTTGGTATATTAAAATATATTATATAAATAATACATAGTTTAAATCGTACTTACGATAATGCTTCAACTCCAATTATTTCCTCTGCATTAAAGCAGCTGTTTGACTTCATAAATTCAAGCAGCATAAATGAGTATACTTTGGGCAAGTTATCAGTTTGTGTTTTCACAAAACCTTCGCTAGCCATATCTTTACTCACAAAATATGAAAGAATCGTCACTGAATACTGAACTAGTAAATAAAATATATTCTTCTGAAAGTTTTAAGATATCCTCGGAAATATCGAATATTTATGTCCACTTTCCACTTTACGTTGACTTTTAGAAATAAAAAAAAGCACACACAAACACGTAATGGTCTCAAACAAACATATATCATTTTTACGTCGATGAAGCATTTAATAGTTGATTAAAATACAATATAAACACACAACTACACATAACCTAATGCAATATCGGCCAAATTGACATAAGTAAACACAAAAGATATGACATCACACGTATCATCGATAGCGTTCGGAGATCCTCGGGTTGTGGTCGGAAAGTGCATTGAAATCTGAATTTTATTTTAAAATTTGGGAGTAATTTCCAATGGAAACTGGTTTATTTCCTATTATTAGTAATTTTTGATATCATATATACTATTATAAATCAATATCCAAGCAAAATATGAAATATGCGTGTACTCTATTGTGAAATTTAGCTTCTGAAGGTTGTGGATTCAAAACATTATAGTGGACGTAATATTTTTAATGCAGCTTTCTAATCGTATATCCCCTTTAAGTTATATTGCGGACTATGACGGTATCCTATCGAATTACAGTCGAACAAAAAGCCGACAACTTTAATTTCGCACAAAATAATTACGTCAAGTATACAATTCAATCAATGGTAAAGCTAGATTTTACTATAATTTTACGGTTATTACTATTTGTGCACTCATACAGAAAAATGCACGTTTTTATTAGATATTATTGCTCTTCTTTTTATTCGGATAAATAGGTTGGTCTTAAACGAGATTTTCGTGTATTATAATTGATGCATTTCTTTATGCATCTTTTTTCTTAACATCACATTATTCTGTTAAATATAAACATTTAAAATACCGTAATGATGCAAAGAAAATAGGCAATTTTAAATTGAAATAAAGATGAAAAAAACGGTTAATATAGAAGAAGAAAAGCATCTAGCATTTTATAGTGTTTTATTGGGTAGAAAAAAATCTACCAAAATCTGACAGCCGGAAGCCCGTTAATTATATACCTGGCTAACGATTTTTATTATCAAGACATTTTATTGTTCATTGGATCTAAAATGGATGCCAAAAAAACATATAGTATGAAAAGACATAAATCTTGCAATGGAATGTCAAACAAAGTTAAATTTTACGCAGCAGCATCAATGTTGCCAGTTCTTACAAAGTCTATAAGTAATTAGACAGGTCAGGATCGAGAAGTTTCAGTTTTATAAAAGAAAAATGCTAGAGATATGTTTAAATATTTAAATTAATTGCGGCAGATGGGAAAATTTTAGCCAATTTCTACTGATAGATTCACTGGGGATTTTTTAAATCTCACCTTCCGTGTAGTATTAAACGATTTCCAATTAAATCCCTGTGAAAAGAATCAGTTAAGCTTCAAATTAGAAGTACATTAAATTCCCAATACCCAGTAATTAGTTTCTGTTCGGATTTCCAATAAGACATGAAAACGATACAAAGAATTTCGTTAATTTCAATTCAGAACTAGTAGTTCTTTTTCAAAGTTGAAGCGAAACGAATTCGGGGAAATTGGAGACGGACGTTTCCATCTTAAATGTAATTACAACTAGATCTCCAGCTTCATGGACGTAGAAACATAAAACAATATTTTTATTTTACATTCTGTTTGATAGATGTACAAGGAAGAATATTAAGGTGTTAAATTTCATATAAATTTGATGTTTTATCAATATTAATAATATAGTGTGGCACAATTTTTTTCTGTTTTATTAACATTATAGTAATTTTTATACTTATGGAACTTTTTTTTTTAGCAAAAATGAAGATATTACTTCCACTAGTCGTCTGGATAACGTGGCTGAACACAACGGTAAGTTTCATACCATGTAATTCTTCATAAAAAAAGACTTCAAAATCATTCATGACAACATTTATACAGATTGCGAAAAGTCTATTCGAGCCATACGATTTACACAAGTTTTTTTTCGGCAACAATGTTAAATACCAATAATTTTTTTATTTATTTAATACAAACATGCCCGCATCAACTAGTAAGAGTTATTAGCAGGAGGACTTACACAAGTAGTATGTGTTGTATTTGTGTTATAGATAATTTTTAAATTTGGTTATACAAAGTAATGTCTTTGAAATATTTAATTAAAGCATTTGTGTCTTTGGTGAGCCCATCCTTGAATACCGCACTTAAATTATTCTGTCTTCTATATCTGGAATATTCGGGATGATATGTTTTATAGAAAGAGAAGCATGGCAATGTATACATTCTGGTGCTGGTTCTTTGTTGAGGAGATATTGATGTGCAAGTAATGTGTGACCTATTAGCAGGCGGGTTAAGACAACTTGGTCTCTTCGTTTTTCTGGTATTGATAGAAATAATCCGACTTGTGGCTAAACTTATTTCAGTTTGGATGTCGTATGGTTCCATATTACTTGCCAAGAATTAAATATATGTTTTTTGATTGGATTTATGTAGTCAGTGTAGGGAATTTTTTTAATGTGAGGTGCTTCTTGATTAGATGTTGTATCTACTGCTAATTGATCGACTTCTTCGTTACCTTTTATACCAGAGGGAGATGGAACCCACAGAAATGAGACGTTCTTTTGGGTGAGGTGTATTATTTCCATTTCACTTTTGATTCGTATGAGAATAGGATGTGAAAGGTAAAGTTGTTTCAAGCCAAGTAACGCACTCAGTGAATCTGTTATGATGAGAAACTTCGTTGCTGTAGAGTCTTTGCACATTTTTATTCCTTCCAGAATTGCAGTGGTTTCTCAAGTGAATATACTACATTGATTCGGCAGTCGGATGGCAGATTTGTTATTTCCACAGATGTAAGCTGCTGCAATTCCATTGTGATTTTTTGAAGCATATTTATAGATTTGCAGGGTTTGGGGGTATTTTGATATAATTTCCTTGGAGAGGTTTTGTAGGAGACAGGGGTTGGTTGAATTTTTTGGATTTTGAGTGAGGGACGTATTATCACCTGGCTTCTGAGACATCCAGGGGGGGATCTCACTCATTTTTCAAAAGTCAATAATATTACCAATCTCGAATTTCTCCCAATAAATACGGAGTGTAGAAGAGACTCCTCTCAAGAATGTTGACCTTTAATTCTAATTTGTCCTCATTTATAGTGGGTGTGTACAAAATAATGACATACGTTTCACTTTTTATCTTTATCTGGAGTTGTATTAACAAGTATTTCTTTGTTTTAACGGAATTCCAATCCATATTCGTCATTTCTTATATTTATTGATAGACTACTCAAAAAAATGTAACATTTTTTGTGGGAACGTAAAAGTACTAAACAAGTTACGGCGCCACTGGCAGCTTTAACTAATGCTGTAAATCATTTTTACCACACAGTGGACTGTTTAAATAAATAGCTAACAAACTTAGTTGGTGCCAATTCAAAATACTGTAATTGGGTAGCTTTGTTTCTTCTTTAGTTTTAGCAGAAAAATCGCCATAAATACACGTATTTGCGATTAATTTTACAGCATTATCTCTATAAAATTTTTATTAATTGAGAACATTAATTATTCTATAAAATATGGAATTTTACTTCTTCGGTTACAATCATAAACTTTTAATTACGCCTTAGCGAAACACCTTTTGACTGATTTATAATTCTTGTAGGTACATACTCGCGCAGACCGATTGTAATACAGAGTTCAATATTCTTAAAGCGCGGTTCAGTCCACTTTCAGTTATGTCCAGCGTATTATCGTGTCTTGTTCACTTTCACCTTCGCATTTTGTTACACAAGATAAAAGAATGAGAAGGCAAAGGTTACAAAAAAATTCCACTAAAAAAAAACGAAGTCATTAATAACTTTATACTTAACTATTATACTTTTGTTTATCTAACTGTGGTAAAGGTCTTCAGGTTTCGAAAAAATGTATTCGATAAATTACAAGCCTCTTGTGTTACGAGGATGTATTGTTATCTAGTCAGTTCCATGCATAAACAAAATATTACGTTACCATAGCTACGAACAGTATGAAGTTGGACGTCAAAAAAGTAAACCACCGGAGATTACTATTCGACATTACTGACCACTCTACGGGAAAAAATTAAAGAGAAAAGACGCGGAAAGCTATCCAAATGTGTTTTGTTTTTGCAGAACAACGCCCCTGCACACAAATCTCATGTTGCCATGCAAAGAATTCGTGATTTAGGGTTTGAATTACTAGAACACCCCCTTTATACAGCAGATTTGCCTCCGTCATCCGACCATCATCTCTTTCCTCATCTGAAAAAAAAGTTTAAAAGGTCGAAAATTCTCTTCCAACGAGGAGGTAATAAAAGCTGTGGACGTCTGGTTTGGGAGAAGGGGGGGGGGAGGGGGAAGGGAGAATATGTTGAGTAATAAAATATTTTGACATGGAATTTTTTTTGGGTCTATAGTAGGCTAAGAATTTTTCAATATACATAATGTATTATAATTAATAAAAACCTCGAAGGAACGTTTTCTCTTGTAAAATATTGGAGGGTAGATTGCGCGACTATTAACTTTTGGTGGAATGGTTTGTTACAGTAAAAACCCGTGGTCGAGCAGCTTAATATGAGAAAGAGAAAAAATCGATTGGACACCGATTCATAATTCATAAACAAATCCATAGAAATCGAGATCGAAGGTTTTATAGTGGACAGAACGTGGTGGGCGTGTGCGTTGGTCATTGTTGTTTGAGAAAGTAAAAGTTACTTCGGATCCGGTCGAAGGGAAAGACTCGTGCCTCAATATGATTATATTTTAATTATTTGTAATAAGAAAAGAGGTCGATGAGAAAAGTTAGGGATTGTTGTTTTGGGTTGATTTGATTGAAAAGGTTATTTTCATATTTTGGCGAAATAGCCCGACTCCCGACTCATGCAATTATTAGAGAACACGCTTTTACGAAAAATTATCGGTAATTTCGATGCACTTGTGTAATTACTTCCGATAATATCAATATTTATGGACTGTGTTTTTTACCATTTCATTGACCACTACTTCTTTTCATCCTGTTTCAATTGATATAAGTTGATTTCGGTTTATATCAGCTTCTTGTTGATTTCAGTGGTTTCCATTTGATTTCGCTTGTTTTTGTTATTTCAACTTGATTCCATATCTAATAAGTCATGTTCAGTTATCTTGAATTGTTTTTAGTTGCTTTATTCAGTTGTTGTTGATAGATTTGAATAATTTCCACCTTTTTTATTGATTCCAATAGATTTCGGTGATTTCTTATTATTTTTTCGAATATTTTCAGCTGTATATAAGTAATTTTATGAAATTCTGGTTGATCTAAGCAACATTTAGGTGCTAATTTCAGTTATATTGACATATTTGTAACTATTTTGAATTCCATTTCAGTTTATTATATTGAAATTAGTTAACTTTATGTAATTTTAGTTGATTTCAGTTATTTCAGGCGCTAATTTCTGTTATTACTGTCATTTGTGACCCTTTTCAGTTATGTTTAATTGCTTCAAGTAGTTTTTCAGTTATTTCCAATTTTTATGGGTAGTATATTCCCAATTATGGTAATTTTAAATCAATATCAGCTAGTTTTATTTAATATTAGTTAATTTAAGTTACTATTGGGTGGTAATTCCACTTATCTTCAGCTGTTACTAACCGATTTCAGTCAAACCCAATTGCTGTGAGTCCTTTTTTTGGATTTTAGTTACTTATCAATTAATATTAGTTAGTTTTATGTAATATTAGTTAATTAAAGTTATTATTAGGTGGTAATACCACTTCTCTTCAACTGTTACCAACCGTTTTCAGTCATATCCAATTGCTATGAGTCGTTTATTTTGAATAGTAGTAACTTATCAATCAATATGAGTAAATTTTATGTAATATTAGTTAATTAAAGTTACTATTAGGTTGTAATTCAACTTCTCTTCAGCTGTTACCAACCGTTTTCAGCCACATCCAATTGCTGTGAGTCGTTTATTTTGGATTGCAGTTACATATCAATCAATATTAGTTAGTTTTATGGAATATTAGCTAATTAAAGGTGGTAATTCAACTTCTTTTTATCTGTTAGCACCCGTTTTCAGTCATATACAATTGGTGTGAGTAGCATATTTTCAATTATGGTAATTTTAAATCAATATCAGTTAGTTTTATGTAATATTAGTTAATTAAAGTTACTATTAGGAGGTAATTCAACTTATCTTCATCTGTTACTATCCGTTTTAAGTCATATCCAATTGCTGCAAGTCGTTTATTTTGGATTGTAGTTACTTATCAATGAATATAAGTTAGTTTTATGTAATATTGGTTAATTAAAGTTATTATTAGATGATAATTCAACTTCTCTTCATCTGTTACCAACCATTTTCAGTCACATCCAATCGCTGTAAGTCGTTTATTTTAGATTGTAGTTATTTATCAATCAATAATAGTTATTTTTATGTAATATTAGTTAATTTAAGTTACTGTTAGATAGTAATTCTACGTTTCTTCAACTGTTTTTAACCGATTTCAGTCCAATATCCGATTGCTATTAGTCGTTTATTTTGTATTGTTATTATCGATCAATATTAGTTAGTCTTATGTAATGTTAGTTAATTTAAATTACAATGTAAGTGCTAGTTTTAACTAGCAATTATCCTTCAAACAAGCTCTATAGATCAGATTGGAAATTTCGTACCTTATATCGTGTGAGACGTAAAGATTATATTTCTATCTTCATCTGTAATTAGATGATAAGTGTACAGAATCGGTCCAATTAATAACTTACAGCGCGATGGCCATCTCGTCATCTCTTGGCTAATTTTCCTCGACGAACGGATTTCCTTTTAATATCATGTTTGTTTTCTTCACCGTATACATGGATAAATGGATAATTCTTGAGCCCCTTAGTATTACAAAAAAAATAAAAATCGAGCGACACAGCTAGCTGTATTATTATTTTAAGAGTTGAATCATCCAAGTTGTGATTACCCATTCAAATCCGTACAATTTAACCATTAATCCAAATCGATGACGGTAGGATATCTAGATCTAATATAGTAGCTATGACTGCTTGTAATTCCAATGATTTTGATGTATAAATCAAGTAATTAGAAGCAAGAGTAAATGGACTGAACTATAATTACTAGAAATTACATTTTTTTTCATCTGTTCTTTCGCTTATCAAGATCCCGGGTAAGAGAAGTGTTAAAACGAGTTCTCGGGAGAAAAAAAAAGTTTAAAATTTACTATTCGTCTTAAAAGTCACTGTAGAGATCGTATCTGGTAGAAGATATGTGCTGTCTGGTGAGTAGGGAAATTTGTTGGCTCTGACCATTAAAAGATTGATAAAAAAGGGACGTTATGTATCTACTTGTTTGTATGGAAATTATTTTTATTAATTTTTATGCAAGTTTAATAGGATTTATTGGATGCTTTTGCAATTTTTATTTTGATGTATATACAGTGTGTCCCAAAAAGTTTTATACAAATGGAGAAAAAGTTTATCTTACATTTCACAAAAAAAAATATTCCTGATAAAAAGCTCTGCATGACTTGTAGATCCATAATCAAGTACAAAATTTTCAAAACATTGACTGGAATACAGGGAAAATAAAAATTATGATTTGGAGTGAGAGTAAAATACGTTCAAACTGTAGTGGAGAGCAAAATGTTCATTGAAATTGTCATTAAGTAGCAAAAAATTATGATAAAAATTAACTCTTGAATTTATTTATTACATATCTGACAGTTGTGAAATGTATTGTTTTATCAGGGTGTCTATTATTAAAGATTTCTGCTGCTTCCCTACATGTTTTATAATTTTCTCCAACAATAAGAACAATTTCAATTTTATCTTTAATACTCAATTTTACTTGCATTTCTAATTATTGCAAACACACACACTTATGTAACATTTGACATTTGTTGACAGTTATTAGATATTCCAAAGCACTCTATCCAGAACGTAATAAGGATGAGTAAAACAAAATCAGGCGCTTATTATGAACGAGATCTTACGATGTTTCGTACTGCGCATTAATCTAACAATTGCTGACGTGTTTATTACAATAATCTTGTAATTTTTATCTGGAAAAATCACTAATCTACAAGTGTGCATAATTTTTTGATACTTAATAACAATTTCAATGAACATTTTGCTCTCCACTACAGTTTGAACGTATTTTACTCTCACTCCAAATGATAATTTTGATTTTCTCTGTATTCCAGCCAATGTTTTAAAAATTTTGTACTTGATTATGGATCTACAAGTCATGCAGAGCTTTTTATCACGAATATTTTTTTTTGTGAAATGTAAGATAAACTTTTTCTCCATTTGTATAAAACTTTTTGGGACACACTGTATGTATGTATTTATTTTGGGGTGACATTCACTGATACCTTAAAATTCTAATGTGCCCCCTCACTTCTACTCAGTTTCTGAGGAGAGTCCCAGACTTTGTGTAAGTAATGCCACAAGGAACTTACAGAAGATATTTAGACACAAGGTATGGGCCATCTGCTACAAAATATTTTAGAAAATTAGATAGTTTATACAAGAAGCTGGCACATTCTAAGTGTTCGGTTAATTTTCTTCGCCGATGCAGGAATAATGGAGCCATACCAAGAGGACTAAGGTTACATCCTGCCTACGGAGGAAGAAAAATGACCAGAATATTGGAAAAGGCAAGTTTTGCTATGGTTCAGCACCATAGATAATATAAAGTATTCAATATCGAACAAAATATCGTAGGTATTGAGGATTTTCTTTTTGATACGGCAACTAAAATTGACTACGATAAAATAATAAGAAATATAAATATAATATATACTACAACGTATGAAAAGCAAAAACAAACTCAAATGCGAAAGTTTAAAATATTATTTGAACAAAAAATCCAAAAACAACTGAATAATTATCAACAAAACAATGTACCGAACACAATCAATAATTTATCAAACAAAACTTTAAATTCTTCAGACGTATTAGTTCTTTCAAAAGGATTAAATTTTGCTTTGACTCCAAAGTCAATACCAAAATTAGACATAATAAGTTCAATAGAACAAGTAAGTAGTGAATTACCTGAACACGAAAGAGAAGAATAAAGAGTACGTTGTAAAGTCATATTAGAAAAATCTATTCATTTAAAAAACAATACTACAAAAGCAGAACCAAAATCAATTGAAAATCTCAATGAAGATGATTCTATTATTATTTTACTGGCTGATAAGGGCAATTCTACTGTAATTATAAACAAAGTTGATTATGATTCAAAAGTAATGGATTTATTAACAAATGGCCCTTATACTAAGGTACCAAATGATCCTACCAAATCAATTGAAAACAAATTCAAGAACGAATTTGCTAACCGTGAAAGAACAATGTTAACACCTAAATACAGTAAACCACCACATTTTTATGGTTTACCAAAAATTCATATTCAAAACATACAATTACGACCAATTTGTAGCACTATTAATTCCCCATGCAGCAAACTATCGAATTATATATTAAAAAACATTGAACCTCTCGCAGGACAGACAGATTCATACATCAAAAACAGCAACCATTTTTTAGAAAAACTATCAGATTTAAAGTTAAACAAAAGCCATTATTTGGTCAGTTTTGATGTAGTTAGTCTCTTCACAAATGTACCGGTACAGAAAACAATAGAACTTGTCAAATCAAAATTAGAAATAGATCAGACCCTTACAGAAAGGACCAAATTGAGCGTAGCAGCAATAATAGAATTATTAAAAAAAGGTAGAACGTGTCGCGGGACACATGGTAGGAACTTTAGTTCCTTTTAAGCAAAAGTTATGTAATACATCTGACGTTATAGATAAACAATTTGTATATTCTTTGGTGGTTGAGTAGTAAGCACACCAGACTCTCACGCGGTAGACCCGGGTTCGATTCCCCGCGAGGAATTTTTTCTATTTTTAATTTTATTTTTAAATAATCATTCTGCTTGATATTAATAACTACAACAGGTAGACGTTTGAAATATTTGGCAGAATATTCATTATTATAGATAATGGTACGGTACCCTCCATGAGGGAGTCCGACTGGCAACATCTACTTATAACAGCATCGTATATTTAAAAAAGGAAACCGTATATAGCATTATACACATTGGACATTCGTTTACCCATAAAATTGAATTATTAAATTTTTAATTTGAAGTTATATTACAGTTTATAGAAATTTTTATTTTCTAGATTTTTTCCTAAGTGGGTCGTAGAAAAAATATGCTGCTCGACTCGTGTGGATTGTCCATATCGCACTTGAACGATTGAGCACTCCGCCTACGGCGTCGTGCTCCATCTTCGTCCTCTTGCGATATGGCCATCATATCCACACTAGTTGCACAAACTACAATTTCTTTCAAAATATGCCCTTTTACATTTAAAAACTACCTACCAAATGTCAAATCAATTTATCCATCCATTTTAAAGTTATCGAATTAAAACATTCAAGTTTTCAAAATTTCAACACCCTGTATTTCGAAAAGTAGCTAGACCCCTTAATCGCGCAAAGAAAAATTATGGAAATAATAGTAAAAATTTATCCGAACAAATTCAAGTAGATCACTAGCACTGCGAATACGAGCTTTAGAATAGAATTTCAATATAGCATCGGTGGTTCAGTGGTTAGAATGCTCGCATTGCATGCGGGCGACCCGGGTTCGAATCCGGGCAGCAGCATATTTATTATTATGAATCGATGCTTCGTAAACGAGAGAGAGACTAAGGAGGCACAAGCACGCAAAAGCAAGGCACATAACGAAGCAATGTAACATAACGTAGCGTAACGTAACGCGTAACGGTCAGATCTTTTGCGTCGCGACCCCTGGTCGCTCAAACATAACCTGGCGTAAAGAACTAAAGTTCCAATTATGTATAACAAACGCATATTTTCAGTACAATAATGATTTTTATGAACAGAATTTTGGTCTTGCCATGGGCTCTTGCGTCTCACCAATTCAGTTAATCTTGACAACGGTAGCTGGAACGCTACCGAAACGTCGAAATAAAAAATAAAAAACAATATCTGTCTTTAAATAATAATAAATTCGTTCAAATCATGATTCAGAAAAACTTTAAAAGATATTATTTTTGACAAATTTTAATTCATTAAATAAAAAAGCACTCTGCAATCGCACTCTGGTAATATTTTTAAATATTTTAATACTAATATGTATTCATTTAAATTGATACGTTATTAAATAGAAAAGTCCATCTCCTTTTTCATCTAATAGTGTACCCTCAAAGGCATTTCCTATTGTTGTATTGAACATCCGGTGTCTTTTCTATACAACGCGTACTTTCAACTTCCTTTCTTTCATATTTCTTAGTAATTATAAGAACCACAAGTCATTGCCGTCTATTTATTTATGATTTAACGAAGGCTTTTTTTCAATAAACGTACCTAAAAAATATAAATCTTAATCCTTTAGTGGCCTTTTCAACTATTATTCAAATACATGATATAAAAAACAGAGTTTTTATTAATTTTATACATTTCTTATTCACTGGAAAGTGTGTATTAGAATATTTTAAAGTCAGTGAACCCTACTAGCATCTTATTTTAACAAATTACTGATAAGAAATCTAATAGAGTTAGTTCTGGTAAACACGCAAACCTTTTTGTCGCTTTTTCAGTGCGGGTGTCTTACTATCATACAACTTCACCTGTTAAATTGATCACCCTGTATATTAAGATAGTTTCACGTCTTGCAAATATAAGAAATAAAAGAATCAGATATTAAAAACTCGCACGATTGTGTGGAGATATCCTTGGAATGTGAAAATTACCCAAAAGGAAACATAAATTTCGCGTATATGATAAAATAATTACAAGGCAGCACATAAATAACATTTGTAAGTAAATGCTTTCAAAAGACGTTTGAATGGTATTAACGTTTGCAACTGGTAGTCGCAATTAGAAGCCATCTCTTTAAATTTTATTGATTCTATCGGTTTATGTGGTTGACAACGTTCCTGCGTGCACTGGCGTCCATTTCCATAGTTTTTTCTTCGAAATATTCACTGAACGGACCCAAAGGGCGAAAAAAAGTTAATGCAAATGTTCACAAATCATCTGGCGAGCATTATCTAAATATATCTCATCGAGGAGAACCCTCCAATTTACAAATATTTAGCAGACGCGTCTTAGAATTCTTCAGAGTGTACCCCGAGGCTTTTTCAAACAATGTACCGACGTTTTACACTGTCTTCAACCTGCAGAATGATGATAAATATGGCGGGATGTATTTTTTTTACGTGATTTATATTACTTTTACAAAGTTCAAGGCTCGCCGTGATATCCTTTTAAAGGCGAAGTATTATTAAAAAGTTTTTAGTTTATAGACGACGAGACCGAAAGGCGTTACATAGTAGCTTGTTAGTGTTCCATACACGATGCGGGTTTTTTATTAATTAACTGTATTTTTTTTATTTCAACATTACATTGTTCTTGCAAACTTTAGTATTAATATAGAGATGCGGACCATTTACAGTCTACAGTTCTAAATATAAACAACTGCTTTAAATTGAAAAGTGACGTATTCCTCATATCTTAATAATTAATTTCTAAACCAAATATTGCTTATACTGTGAGAAATATCATTTCTCAGGGCACTTTGCCCACGCCACATACAGTGCTTTTCAGATAAAAGTATCCACCTTTAATAACTTTT